>PVJA010037065.1:9655-20748 GCA_004027025.1 Myocastor coypus
AAAAAAAAAAACAGTCATACAAAGATCTGTGGCATAGCACCATGGCAGAGCCCTTGTCTAGGATATATATGGTTTAAGTAAAAAATAATATGGTATAGTGGGGCCAGCAGTCTAAAGTGCCTGCTTAGGCAAGTTTAGGTGACTACAGGGACATTGGTTCGATGCCTGGCACCACATGTTGCACCAGCCCCATCCTCAGGGCAGGCTGAGCTGCCATAACATAAATAAAAGTTTTGGGCCCAGCAGGATGACTCAGTGCTCTAAAGCGCCTGCTTAGGAAAGCTTAGGCGACTGCAGGGACCACGGTTCAATCCCGGCACCACATGCTGCGCCAGCCCTGCCCTCAGGGCAGGCTGAGCTGGCCATAAAAATAAATAAACAAAAGTTCCGAAACAAGAATAAATAGATAAATAAATAAATAAATAAATAAGTTTTTTTTTTTTAAGGAAAAAAACATAGTATTTGCATAACCTGCATACATCCTCCCATACACTTTATTTTTTATATTTTTTTAATTTCGTGATAAGATTTCACTAAGTTGCTACATTGCCCAAGCAAATTTGTGATCCTCTTGCCACAGCCTCCCAGAATGCTGTGATTATAGATGTGCAGCTCCATACTTAGCTTCCCGTATACTTTAAATTTTCTCTACATTATTTATGCAATTTATAAATAGTATGTAAACAGTTGTTCTACTGGGGCCCGGCAGGATGGCTCAGTGGTCTAAAGCCCCTGCTTAGGAAAGCTTAGGCGGCTGCAGGGACCGCAGTTCGATCCCCAGCACCACATGCTGTGCCAGCCCTGCCCGCAGGGCAGGCTGAGCCGGCCATAAAAATAAATAAACAAACAAACAAAAGTTCTGAAACAAGAAAAACAAAAACAAGAACAGTTGTTCTACTGTATCGTTTAATCATGACCAGAAAAAAATCTGTTCTCACTAGGCATTGCACATGCCTATAATCTCAGTATTCACAAGACTAAGGTAGGAAGATCACAGGTTCAAGGCCAACTTAGAATACATAGTGAGTTAGGGTAGTGTAGACTACATAATGAGGCTGCCTCAAAAAGAGGAGGGCCTAGGATATAGCTCAGCAGCATAGTGCCTGCCTGGCAAGCATAAGGCCCTGAGGTCCATTCTTGGTACCAAAAGAGGGAGGAAGGGGAAAGGATAGGAGAAAGGAAGGAGTTTGCTTATGTTGAGATTTTTGTTTTTGTTTTTTAATATTATGGCGGGCTCAGTCTGCCCTGGGGATGAGGCTGGCGCAGCATGTGGTACTGGGGATCGAACCGCTGTCCTGCAGTTGCCTAAGCTTACCTAAGCAGATGCTTTAGACCACTGAGCCATCTTGCCGGCCTAAGAGGGTAAGTTTTGTTTTGTTTGGTTGTTTTGTTTTGTGGTACTGGTGATTAAAGCCAGGGGTGGTATACCACTGAGCTATATACCATTTCCAATACTATATACTATTTCTTTTTTTGTTGTTTTGTTTTGTTGAGCCAATTTCTTGCTATATAGTTCAGGCTGGCCTGGAACTCAGTGGGTAGCCTAGGTTGGCCGTAAACTCCTGGTTCACGTGAACTTTTGCCTCAGCCTACTGAGTGCTGGAATTACAGATGTGCCCTAGCACCCAGTTCTTTTTAGAAACTCTCAGACAGGGCTTCACAAAGTCACCCAGGCTGGCCTTGAACTTAGTGATCCTCCTGCCTCAGCCTCCAGTGTAGCTGGGATTATAGGCATTCACCATGGTGTCAGGCCAGATAGAATTGTTAAAATGCTTTTTATCATCAGAGCTTTGCTCTGTCCACAGATGCAGAACCTACAGAGATGGAGAGCTGACCAGACTCTGAAGTCCTTTTTATGTCTGAGGCTCGTGGCAGATAGATAGCTGTAGGTCCGCTGAGATTCTGAGTTTAACCCTGAGCTTGCTTTTAGTCTGGCGTCAGTGTGGCCAGGAAAGGCACAAAAGCACTCTGGGTTTCCCGCTAGCCAGCGGCTGTCCCCGTGTGTGAAGGCGGTGGCAGCTGAATTACCAGTGGCCTGTTCTGGACCAGGCTGTGGTCTTGGTCACCCTGGAGAAGTATTATTCCCCAGGCTGACCAGGCAACACCTTGGCCTAAGCTCTCACTTGGAAGTAATTTAGTTAAAAGTTGCTCTTAGACACCTGACAAATTGCTTTTGGTTTTTGCTGCCAAAGAGAACTTGGTTGAGTGGGTTATTGGACTGCTGGACATTAGGTGCAGTTACAGTTTTAGGGGTTGTCTTTCACAGTCCAGTGCCCTAGAGTCCTGGGTGTGTGGTGACCGGAAGGGCAGGGACCTTTGAGGTGCCCGGGACCAACCCTTTTCTTAGATCAAAACAATACCTTTTGTTTTTCTCCTTACACTTTCCTCTGCCCTGGAGCCAGAGTCATAAAAGACACTAAGTTGTGAGGGTCACACTTGGTTGCTGGGTGGTGGCCAATGTGGGGGGGTTCCCCTCACAGGGCCTTTCCAGCCCTGCCTGCTGGAGCCTGCTCTCCTGACCAGTGTGGGCATCTGAGATCCCAGAGGGCCCTGCCTGAGCTGGGCAGTAAGTTGGGTGAACCAGCCACACAGAGCCAGATTTCTCTCCAGGCTAAGTGTTTTGTTGCTGGACGATTTGCATTCATCAAAAGTAGTGAAGGGTGAGTGATACTTACAGCTTGTTTGCAGGCCACTGCCTTAGAACCTCATTAAGAATTCTTGGGGCTGGGGAGAGGATGGGCACCACTTATTCAAGCTTACTTAACTTTTGACTGTTTTGGGCAGAGGCCAGCTACTAAAATATGAAAAATGTTTGCCCAACAGCCCCCAGAGCTTGGCCAGACTGCCCTGGCCAAAGAAAACACATACTTAAAATTTGTGATTTAGCCTCCTCCGTGCATAGTTGACTGTGTTGTTTCCTCTCTTGGGACCTCGCTGAGTTGGGGCTCAGTAGGTAGGGGCAGGACAGCTCTTGAACTTTTTAAGGGGAAGCCAGGCCTAGAGCAAGTGCTGTCCACATTGCCCCCACAGTTCCCCCTTCCCTAGTTTATTTCACCTGGTTCCTGGTGGTGACTTAAGGCCATTTCTGAGGATTTCCTGTTCTACACAGCAGACATCCTCATGCCAGCCTTTGGCCCAAGCTTGTGTATCTGTGTAAGACAAACTCCTGGAAATCGAATTGCTTTGTTAAAAGATGCAGGCTTTTAAAAACCGTACAAGGTTTCAGGTGTATGTTATTTTTGTGGGAAAGGAGTGTATAGCTTTCATCAGATTCTTGCTAAGCCTTTAAAAGTTCCTGAATCACTGCTGTCTGGTGGGCTAGGAAAATCACATGGGATAAAGTGTGAGAACAGGTTAATATGGTTCAAACGTGGGGCGTTGCTAGTGAGACTGGTGAGACCAGAAGATGTGTCACCCAAACACCCCTACTCCGTGCTGGGACAACCAGGGTGGTTCTAGGAAACCGGCATGTGGTGGCCCAGAGCCCACCTGAGGGCTCAGTGCCAGGTCTCCGATCGGTTCTTGCTTCCACATCAGTTGCACTGAATCAGTCACCTTCTGCTTTTTTGCTATTTTCTGTCTCCTGTGTTCTTTTTGCCTGAACTCTGAAGATTAGCTCTGGCAAGCCTGAGGAGGCTGAGATAGGACAATCACTACCAACTGAGCTGCATAGCAAGACCCTATATCAAATGAGTAAATAAAAAGATTTTAGCTAGGCATGGTGGCGCATGACTGTAATCCCAACACTTGGGAGGCTGAGGCAGGAGGATCACTGCAAGTTTGAGACCAGCCTGGGCTACAAAAGTGAGCTCAAGGCCAGCCTGAACTGCATAGCGAGACCCTGTCTCAAAAAGACCCCCCAAAAAAAGATTTTAAAAAAAGGGGGTTCCCAGTACCAAACACAAACAAAAAATAAAGACTGGGGACATAGGTTAGGTGGTAGAGAGCTCCAGGTTCAATCCACAGTACCCTGAGATAGAAAACAAAAGATTGAAAGGTAGTTTAAAAATTATATCCCTAAATGCTACCAGAAGGGGAAATTTTGAACTACATTGAGAAAATAGAGCCTGTTATGCTTTATAGGTTGTCACAAAGCCAAGGAACAGATGGATGGCATCCTGTGTATATCCTGAAGTTGATATAACCTTGCTCCCAAATGCTGGCTGCTGGAATAGGAAAGAAAACCACACACTTAGCAACGTGGATATATAAAAGTCTAATAGAAAATCTGGCGGGGCTGGGGTGCAGCTCAGCAGAAGAGCACTTGCCTAGTGCGCATGAGACCCTGGGGTGCGTCTCCAGCGTTGCAAAGAGAAGAAAGTGTAAAATACTGGCAAATTAATTCTCCTGCTGTATGAAAGGCTGTACTATAAACAAGGAAAAAGAAAAATATATAATGGGTATGTGTATTCATTATTCTCGAAGACCACCCCCCAAAGAAGAACAACATGTACATAGACATAAACCGCCATAATGGAAATTGTGTTGAAGGGTTCAGTAAATATCACCCCTTTGCTTGTGAATCTGAAACCAGTTGAGAGGGAAGCAGGGAAGAGAAACATGTATGGGCAACCCAAGGACCAGACAGATGGAAAGCCCATGTCCCTGCCAGCATGCACATACTTCCTTGCTCCCCGACTCCCTCTTCCCATTCTCAATCCCTCCCCGTCTCTTTCCGTTTGTTTTGAGACAGGTCTGAATGTTTAGGCTGGATTTGAACTCATTGTGTAGCCCAGGCTGGTCTTGAATGCACAGCATTCCTCCTGCCTCAGCCTCCTAAGTGCTGGGCTTGTAGGTGTGCATCACTATGCCTGACTACAGTGACAAATAATAAGCAAGGATTGTGATGAATGAACTAGAACCATATGAACCAGTACAGAAAAACTCAACAACAACAAATTGCTGAAAATCGGGTGTTATGGGTTGAATTGGGTCTCCCAAAATATTTTGACGTCCTAAATCCTGGTACTTAGGAATTCGTTTGGAATTAGGGTCTTTGCCATTATAGTCAGGTTACGGTGAGGTCGTTGAGGTAGGTGACTGATGGATATGACTGGTGGCTCTCAGGAAGAGGAAAGGAGCTCGAGACCAACACGCTGGAGGGGAGGTGGCTGTCACATGGATTTGGAGCCATGTATGTATATGCTGTCTGCCTCCCTGTGGAGGCCTGGAAGGAGCCCACCCCACTTGACACCGTGATTATGCGCTTAGGTCCAAGTAGCAAGGGATCATTCTTTGCTTTAAGCCCCTGGTTGTGTTGATTAGCTAGACAGGGGCAAACCGAGCAAGCAAGGCCCTCTCCTAGAGTCCTTGCTCCTGTGACTGCTGCTTCGTGTGACAGCCAGCTTTCATCCTTTTCATGTGCATTTGTGTGTGCGTGTGTGTGTGTGTCAGGGGGATATTTGTTTGTTTTCACATTTTTTCAGCAGTGGAGATTGATTCTTTTCATTATTATTATGGCCAGCTCAGCGTGCTCTGGGGGTGGGGCTGGCGCAGCATGTGGTGCTGGGAATTGAACCATAGTCCCTGCAGTTACCTAAGCTTGCCTAAACAAGTACATTAGACCACTGAGCCATGTCACTGGCCCTGCCAGTAGGGATTGAATTCAGGGTCTTCACTGAGATACATCCCCAACCCTTTTTATTTTTAAATTTTCTCTCTCTCTCTTTTTTTTTTTTTTTCAGTACTAGGGATTGAACTCACGACCTTGCGCTTCCCAGGAAAGCACTTCTTCTACTGAGCTATTTCTCTCATAGTCTTGTTCTTCAGTCCATTTCCTACCTCTGTAACCTCCTCCTTGAAACCAGGATTCAGGCTGCCAGAGACTTGCCCAAGGCCCTCTGAGCAGAGAGAGCTTCCATTTCAGCACCTTTGCCCTAAACCAGAACCTGGCAGCATCTTACTGTCCTGCTGTCCTGTCCTTTAAACCCTGAGCCTCCTGAGCTCCATGTCCCCTGACATGTCCCATTCCAGGTTTCCAGCTTGATCTTTTTTATGCTACACATCTTGTGTCGAACCGTCCTGCTCTGACTCTTGTCCCTCTGTTGTGACTTAGAAGCTTTCCTGACAACCACCTTTATCACACTGAGGGACAATATAACAGCCAGGTAACGACCAACAACCCCAGATCTGACACTGGTGTTTGTCACTCACCAGCTGTGTGACTTGAGCAGGAGGCTTTACCTCTCTGAGCTCCTTTTCCTGTAGGTGGGGGTTGCAGTGCCTGCCCAGTGGGTGGGTGTGAGTTTTAACGAGATAATCCGGCTAAAGCACTTGGAGCAGCATTGCACACACAGTAACTACGGGTCAGTAAGTGTTAGCTATTACTGTAATTATGTGTTTACTTGTCTGCCTCCCCCTCTAGACTGAGACACTCAAAGGCAGTAATTGTGTGTTTTTCTCCTTCCATCCCCAGTGTTTTAGGGCGTACTTGGCACATGGCAGGCCCTAGATAAATGTGTGCTGAATTAATAACGATAATTAATGTAATTGCCAACCAAGAGCCTGTCCTGGGCTTTGACCCCGCACTGATTCCACATCACAGAGGATAATGTGGCCAAATTATCTGGCTCTGTTAAACTCTGCACCTCAGCCGCTGTTTTCTGAGCTCCTCCCATGGTCAAGTACAGAGAGAGAGCATGGGAGATTAGGGTTGTCCCATTGTCCCCAGCAAGCTCAGGATCTGGTAATGGAGGCCAGGTTGTGAACCTGGGAAACATCAAGAAACTATACTGAGATTTCTGTTTTGTTTTTGGTGGTACCAGGGATTAAAACCAGAGGGCTTCACACTGAACTACCAAGCTCTTTCAAATTTTTTTAAATTTTGAGACCAGGGTCATGCTAAGTCTCTTTAAGTTGCTTAGACTGGGTTCGAACTTCAGATCCTCCTGCCTCAGCCTCCCCTCCAGTGTGCTGGCATCACCTGTGTGCTAACACGCCTGGTTTATGTCACATTTTAACAACCACCATGGGAGCCAAAGGAGATCAAGAGAATGTGGATTCATATTTTGTCTCAGTTGGAGGCACAATGTTCTCCTACTTCGTTTTGCAAATCATTCTAAAAAGCTTAAATATTTTCATCATGGAAGTGAGGTGTGGGGGCTCTATCAGGTTCAGATCTCGTTATTTTCCCTTCCTGTGCACTTCTCCCATGGGTGCGTAATGTCCGATTGTCTCCCTGGAGCCAGCAGCCATCAGTAATCAGTGCCAGGTCCACCATTTCATCAGAAAACTGTAGGTAATGATATTCTGTTTATCCACCGGAAATTCCTAACAAAGACAAACCTGCCCGTGCTGACTGTTTCGTCAGCCTGATGGGGAGTTGAAGAAGGGGGAAGTAAATAGTGAGTCTGCCAGTTTCCAAAATAATGTGGGAATTTTCTAGCATCCTTGAGAGGGGACCAGTAAGAGGCTTTGTTTTATATTTTTAAATGTATTCACTGGGCTGGGGAGATAGCTCAGGGGCACAAGTGCCTGCCTGGCTTGTAAGGTCTTGAGATCAATCCCCAATTACACACACACACACACACACACACACACACACACACACACACACTCACACACACTCACACACACGCACACACGTATTCATTTATTTATTGGATACCGGTTCCTACTGTGCAGTTCAGACTAATAATGAATCTCTTGTCTCAGCCTCCCCAGTGCTGGGATTATGGGTGTGCACCACCGTGCCTGGTTTTGGGCATGTGCCTGAGATTCCAGGGCTGGCACAGCTTGCAGTGCTCAGGACCAAAGGCAGGTGCTTAGATCACTGAGCTATTTTCCCCAGTCCTAGCTTTGGGTTTTTTGTTTGTATGTATGTATTTTTATTATTTTTCAAGTGTCAACATAAATTCCTGAATTTGTGTTTTTTTTTTTTGAGTTGGGATTTCACTGTGTGACCCAGGCCAACCTGAAATTCCTAAGCTTAAGAGATCTTCCTGTCTCAGCCTCCTAAGTGGTTGTGACTGCAGGCTTAGAGAACTCATGTGTATTAAAAATATTTGATGTACAGTGTTTTTAAGTTTAGGCGGCTCTGACTATTCTAGATGCTGAAATGATTCTGCCTTGGGAACTTCTTGCAGCTAGTCCTGAACCTTTTGATGAGGCCCTGCTGGTATTTGCTCGTGTCCCTGTCTCATTTCCTGCCACAAGGCTGGAGTCAGCCCTTTCCCCAAGAATGAGGAGCACAACGTTTTTAGGATGTGATTACCAAATCACTTTCCAGAAGGGAATTACTATAATTTGCACTCCTTCTGGCAAAGTCAGGGCTGTGTTCTCCATACTGTACACCAGTGTTGTTATTTTAAAAACCTTGGTCTTCGTTTGATGGATAAAATAACTCATTCTTACTTGCAGTCTCAGATTAATACTGCTCAGAATGTTATCTTGTATATATTAATCATTTATATTTGCTTTTTTTTTTTTTTGCGGGACCAGGGTTCAAACTCACGACCTTGCACTTGCCCAGCAGGCACTTGTGCCTCAGAGCTATCTCCCCAGCCCCCCATTTATATTTGCTTTGATCACGTTTCTGTTAGGATTTCAGCACTTTTTTTCCTCCGGTCTTGGTATGTAGTTCAGGCTCGCCTGAAACTCTTTGTGATCCTCTTGCCTCAGCTACCTGAGTACTGCAATTACAAAGCAGCACCTTTAAGGACCCTGTTGCCTTTTGGTTCAAATAAGGCTTCATCTTCCTCCCATGAGAGTGCAGAGAATATGGGGCTTCTTCACCTAGATGTCTCGCTAGCTGTGCCCTTCCAGTTCTGCTCCTGGCGTTCCAGGACTCAGCCTGGCTCCAGGTGCAGCAGGTGCTGAGTTCCAGAAGCAGCAGGACTGAGGGGTCAAGGGTTCAGGAAAACTGGGTGGAAATTGCCTGCTGCTGTCATTTCCCTCCTGGCCTAATGGCTCCAGCTGATTTAGATGTGAGGAAGTGTAACCGGGTGGCGCATTTATCCTGGTGAATAATGGATGAGCCAGGGAAGGTGCTGTACTCATCCTGGTGAATTATTTACCAGGAGCCTCCAATTTGAAAATTGGTCTGATCTGGCTCAGTAGAGCCCTCTCTGGTCCCCTCCTGTCCTTTTGCTTTTCCTGTCTCCCACCTGTGGACAAGCTGCATCCTTTTGTGCCTGCTGTCACTCTGCAGATTCCTGTATACACACCCCCACCCCACCCCATGCCACCCCCACCTGTAGCCAGGGCCTGCCTGAGTCTGGTGTACTCTTGGGCTGGGAAGAGGGAAAAATCCCCAAAGGAGACCCAGGATGAAGGACACCCAGGACGGTCCCACCAGGAGCAGCTAGGGTCAGTGTGTGGCTAGGGAGCCATGTGTGTGTGTCTGTGTGTGTGTATGCACAAGTACTTGGTCTTGTCCTCTCCTTTCTGTGACTATTTTGGTCTCTTCACTTTGTCTCTGAGTCTTTTTGTGCAGTGCTAAGGACTGAACCTAAGACTTCCACATTTAATTGACCTACATCCCAGCCTTTTTAAATTTTATTTTGAGACAGGGTCTCACTGATTCACCCAGGCTGGGCATAAACTTGAGATCCTCCTACCTGGGCCTCCTAGAATGTTGAGATTGTGTGTGCCACCATGAGCAGCACCTCTGTCTTTTTTTTTTTTTTTTTTTTTTTTTTTTTTTTTTTGTGGGACCAGGGTTCGAACTCACGACCTTGCACTTGCCCAGCAGGCACTTGTGCCTTGGAGCTATCTCCCCAGCCCCCACCTCTGTCTCTTTGATGGTTGGTCTCATCTCCTCCCAGGCTTTCATGTCTCTGTTTCTCTTTGTCTCTCTGCGTATCTCTCAGTCACTACCCCTGTCCTCCGTCTCTTTGCTCTGTTTGTCTGTCATGACTCTGTAGGTCTGTAAGTGGCATCTTCTGGGACGGAGGAACAGCCAATTCCAGAATTACATGAAGTCCAATCTTGTGCCTTCCAGGACTTAAAGCTGAGCAGAGTGGGAGTGAAGTAAAACTCTGGGTCTTTGTCCTGTCTTTGGCTGCTGAGACCCTGAATTGCATCAGCCACCCTGGGAGGGAGTGCTTTCCTCTCTGCTCGTCCTGTGTTTTACATCTGCCCTCAGGGTCTGTGGGACCCAGGCTGGGAACATCTGGTGATGAGTGCAAGTTTTTGTGCTTTTAAAAATAACTCAGAAGGAGATGTTTCTGTTCTGTTCACCAGTTTGCTTTTACTTTTTTTAATCCGTTATTGATTTGGAGGTTGAAACACTCATTTGCTATCTTTAGCCAGAGTACATTTTCTAGGCAGCCAGGGTTTTTGTTTGTTTGTTTGTTTGTTTTGTTTTTTTTAAGTGTGGCTTTTTTCTTTTTCTTGCGGTGCTGAATATGAAACCAAAGGACATTTTTTGGTTAATTTTCTTTAAAGGAACAAATAAAATCGTCATACACTTAAAAGATTGAAAGAATACAATTAGATCGTGCCTTTTAAAAAAGTTTATGTTGTAAGCAGTAAAATTTTTCTTTTCTTTCTTTTTTTTCTTTTTGAAACTTTTTTTAAAATTTTTTTTATTTTATTTATTTATTTTTTCTTGTTTCAGAACCTTTGTTTGTTTATTCACTCATTTTTATGGCCGGCTCAGCCCGCCCCAAGTGCAGGGCTGGAGCAGCATGTGGTGCTGGGGATTGAACTGCAATCCCTGAAGCCGCCCAAGCTTTCCCAAGCAGGCGCTTTAGACCACTGAGCCATCCCACCAGGCCCCTTTTTTTTTCTTTTTGAGACAGTCTTGTTTTGCAGTTTAGGCCGGCACTGAACTCCTTTTGTAGCCTAGGCTGGCCTTGAATTCAAAGCAATCCTCCTCCTACCTCAGCCTCTCAAGTGCTGGGATTGCAGGTGTGTGCCATCATGCCTGGCTAACGTTTTATAAGGCACCTGGAAAGTTCTTATATTAGGGAGACTATACGATATTTACACATATAGGTCTGGTTTATTTCACTAATGAGTATATGTTCAATATACATCCATTTATATATGAAGTCTTCAAACTTATCATTCTTTATGGATGAGTAGTATTCCATTGTATAAAAATACCACATTTTTTTTAACCATTCTTCAAATGATGGACATTTTGGTTG
>PVJA010037066.1:0-20665 GCA_004027025.1 Myocastor coypus
TGTTTTTTTTTTTTTTTTTTTTGTCTTTTTGAGACAGGGTCTCCCTATGCAGTTCAGGCTGGCCTTGGGCTCACTTTTGTAGTTCAGGCTGGTCTCAAACTCACATCGATCCTCCTGCCTCAGCCTCCTGAGTGCTGGGATTACAGGTGTGCGCCACCACACCCGGCAATCATTGATATTCTAATAATCCCTATACAGTGTGATAAAAGCAGTTACACATTTTTACAGACATTTAGAAATCTAAGTATATATAAAATTGTAGACAGTCAGTCCTATGACATTATTCCTCATCTCTTACTCGCATTTAATACCCTTTTTTGTTTTCTTATAAACCAACCATTCATCTGAGAGAGAGTACAGCAGTAAATGAAATTACATTAGAATCAGCACAATGGGTTGGTTTGTTTTTAATGCCCCATCTTTTTTTGAGTGTCACGTGCTTACTCTCAAGTCAGATTTTTAGCACATACATATAGTATGTAACCGCCACCCAGGGCTTCTCTTGTGTATCTTTGTAGTCATTTGCTCTCTGACCTCTGGCCCCTGGTAACCCCATAATGTCACACTTTCCAGAGTGCCATACATGTGCTGTCGTGTAGTCAAGTATGTGGCTTTGAATTGCTCTATTTGCTTTGGCAAAATGTATGCGCAGTTCATGCCTGTTGGCCCATGCACATGTATTTGCGGTTCATCCCTTCTCATTTTATTTTATTTTATTTTATTTTATTTTATTTTATTTTATTTTATCTATCTATCTATCTATCTATCTATCTATCTATCTATTTGTCTTTTTGAGACACGGTTTCGCTATGCAGTTCAGGCTGGCTTTGAGCTCACTTTTGTAGCCCAGGCTGGTCTTGAACTCGCACTAATCCTCCTGCCTCAGCTACCCGAATGCTGGGATTACAGGCATCCCTTCTCATTTTAAAGTGATACACTTTTAGGAATGGAACACAATTTGTTTATCCGCTAAGTAGTTGAATGACACCTGGTTTTTTTCCAGTGTGTAGTTATGCAGAAAGCTGCTTTAAATATTCTTATACAAGGGCCAGCGAGATAGCTCAGTGGACTATGCGCCTGCTTAGGCAAGTGCAGGGAGTGGGGTTTGATCCCCGGGACCACAGGCTGCACCAGCCCCACCCCTAGAGATGGAGTCCAGGTGTGGTGGTGCCTGCTTGTAATCCCAGCTGCTGGAGAGGCTAAAAACAGGAGAATCCCAAGTCTGAACTGTGTAGTGAGACCCTGTACCAAAAAAATAAAAATGAGCTGGGGACATAGCTCGGTGGCCTAAGTGCCTGCCTGGCAAGTGCAAGGACCTGAGTTGCATCCCTAGTGCCACATGCTGTGGTGGTGCATGCCTCTGATTCCAGCGCTAGGGATACTGATACAAGAGGATTACTCTGTGTCCATACTATGCAGTGAGACCTTTTATCAAAAGGAAAAAAATATTCTTATACAGGATTTTGTATGAACGTTAGGTTACATTTCTTTCAGCTAAGTACCTGACAGATTTCCTGATGGCATGGGTGGTGTCTACTTCACCTTACAGGAAGCTGCCATGCTGTTTCAAGAGCGGGTCAGCCAGTCTCCCAGTTGCTCCACATTGTCACCAGCACTGGGTGTCATCGGACGTCTTAGGCGTAACCCTTCTGATCAGTGTGCACTGGTGTCGCTGTGCTTTAGTTTTTGTTTCCCACTGAGTAACGATGTTGAACATTTTTACCTGCACTTTCTACCCATTTTATCTTCTTGGAAGAGTATCTGTTGGAACGCTCGGCCCACTGTTTATTGGGTTAATTTTCTTATTGTTGAATCTTGATAATTCTGAGTACAAATGCTTTGTCAGATGTGTGACTTGCAGATATTTTCTCCTACTCCGTGGCTTGTCCTGAGATTTTCTTGATGGGGTACAGTAGTATATTCTTGAATAACTTTAATTTTTTTTGTCTTTTTGAGACAAGGTCTCGCTATGGCGTTCAGCACCTTGAGCTCACTTTTATAGCCCAGGTTGGTCTCAAACTTGCACTGATCCGCCTGCCTCAGCCTCCCAAATGCTGGGATTACCGGTATGCACCACCACGCCTGGCCAATAACTTTAATTTTAATGTTGAGTGCATTATGCCTTATCTGGGATAGAAGGGCAAAGAAATATATAGATTCACAAATTCTGTTTCTTTGTTTTTTTATTTTTATTATTTATTTATTTATTTATTTATTTTCTTGTTTCAGAACCTTTATTTGTTTATTCACTCATTTTCATGGCCGGCTCAGCCCGCCCCGAGGGCAGGGCTGGCGCAGCATGTGGTGCCGGGGATTGAACTGCGGTCCCTGAAGCTGCCCAAGCTTTCCCAAGCAGGCGCTTTAGACCACTGAGCCATCCCGCCGGGCCTCCAAATTCTGTTTCTTTGATACCTTTTATTTAAACTTGTTTTTATTAATTCTATTTATCTGGCAAATACTTGCAAGTGCGTGCAGTGTGCCAGCCCTGTTGGTCTTTGCTAAGGGTGAGGACTGCACCAGCGGCCTGGGGCTGAGCAAGCAGAGCTGAGGGGAGACATGTTGGATACTGTAGTGTTTCAGGTTCTTCCATATAGCACGATGTCTCCAACGCCAACAGGAGCCCTACAGAATGGACAGTGTTATCTTTAATTTCAGTGGAAAATTAAGCTAAGAGAAGAAAATAATCTCTGTGGCTAAATCCTCTTGCAGCTGATGAGCAACAGCTGGGTTGCCCCAGGGTGGGCTGTGTTATGTAATCCTCCTGTTCCCTGCTACACTGTTCTTCTCTGCCATCCTTTGCTTAAAAATAGTGTCCGGAGGCCCAGGAGATAGCTCAGCAGCCTAAGTGCCGTTTTGGCAAGCACAAGAACCCGGGCTTGATCCCCAGTACTGCATGCTGGGCCAGCCCTGCGCCAAGCTGACCACTGAAACTGGGTGTGGTGGTGCATGGCTGTAATCCTGGCACTGGGGAGGCTGAGATAGGAGAATCATTAGGAGTCTGAGCTGTGTAGTGAGACCCTGTACCAAATAAATTTTAAAAAGATTTTTAAAAAGTGTCTTACTCAGGGGCTGGGGAGATAGCTCCGAGGCACAAGTGCCTGCTGGGCAAATGCAAGGTCGTGAGTTCGAACCCTGGTCCCACCAAAAAAAAAAAAAAAAAAAAAAGAAGTGTCTTACTCAAAAAGATTGTTTCTATGGGCATAATTCCATAGATTCCTATCATATAGGAAGTGACATCAAAATATAATTTTTAGATTATAATTCACAAATCTAAGGAAAAGATGAATGTAAGCTTTTTACCTCACCTAACTTCTTGGGATCTTTTACTGAAGATTGCTAAGTGAGAGGAGGTTGTATACTCCAACATATTCCAAATCATGTGTCCCAGATGTTGAGATATTCATCGTTGTTGGTATCGTCTTTCTTTTTAAGCTTCCTGAAAAACTGCTATTTTCCCAAGGCTGTAATTGGATCCAGCAGTACAGTTTTGGTCCTGAGAAGTACACAGGTTCAAACGTGTTCGGAAAGTTACGGAAATGTGTGGAACTGCTGAAATCACAGGTGAGCATTTAGCGGGGAAAAGTATCAGTAAGAGCGTGAATGTGAACAGAGGGCCTCCCTTGGCCAGCCTTCTCTGGTGCCAGGGTACCACTTCCGGTGAGAAAAGTAAGAAATACAGGCAGACATGCTCCCTCTACTAGTTGATGACGGCTTTTTTTTTTCCCAAGTAATGAAGACAACATTGTCCTGAGCTATAATTGGGCCCCTGACAGTCACGCACCTTTGTTTCCTTGAAAAAATATGGTGCAGCTCCTAAACGAGGAGCTCTGCCATGTGCCCTGTGGTGCACCCTGTTGTTAACATGCGCAGGACGGGCGTGGCGTGGCTCACATGTGGTGGGTGGACTAGAGTTCTTCCTGCCCTTGATGAATGGCAGGGGTTGTGGAAGATTAGAATGAGCCCGGTTCCCTGAGAACCCCCTTAGCCTCACTGAGCCGTAGTCTCTGTGTCCATAAAAGAAAACTATGGGGAGCAAATGCCAAGAGGACGCAGTGACATCATGGGCGTAGCGCACTGGAGCTCGCTGGTGTGAGGGAGTGGTGGAGACGCCTGGGCTGCTCTTCACTCAAGTACCCCTCAGAAGGCCCAGGTGCTCCAGGCGGCAGTTTCAGAGAACTGATATGCCCGGAGCTTTACCCACGGGGTGATGGCTTTTGGTAAAAATATTTTTTTCAACTTTCTTGTAATTACGAAGTGGTGGGGTGGCTGCTGTAATATAATACCAGAAACTAGGGGCCCGGCAGGATGGCTCAGTGGTCTAAAGTGCCTGCTTGGGTAAGCTTGGGTGGCTTCAGAGACCATGGTTCAATCCCCGGCACCACATGCTGCACCAGCCCTGCCCTCGGGGCGGGCTGAGCCAGCCATAAAAATGAGTGAATAAACAAACAAAGGTTCTGAAACAAGAAAAAAAATAAATAAATAAAATAAAAAATTCTAAAAAAAAAAAAAAACAACCAAACAAATAAAAAAACCAAAATGTATAGTAGACATTGTGTATTGGGAAGAAACTGTTAAAGAGAAATTATGATGGAGGAAAAGAAGAAAGGGAAAAATATATATTCATCCACAAGGTACTTAAGGTAGTTCCACAGCTAATTTCTCTTAGTTCATTAAAAGTTTGTGCTAATATTGTTTGGATAAGCTGTCATGCCCATATCTTGCACATTGAGTAATTAGTATGAAGACATTACACAACATATAAATTGCAACTTTTCTACTAACCTGTTTGAAACCTTTGTTTTTCTTTCTTTAAAATAAATAATAAACTTTAAAAAATTAAACTTTTAGTGCAAGGGCCAGCCAGATAACTCAGTTGCTTGAAGTGCCTGCTTAGGCAGACACAGGGGCCGGGGTTTCCGGCCTGCTATGCTGGCCTCATCCCTGGGACACACTGAGATAGCAGTTGAGACTGGGTGTGCTGGCGTGTGCCTGTAATCCCAGCACTTGGGAGGCTGAAAACAAGACAATCACTACAAGTCCAATGTATGTAATGAGACTCTCTAGACCCTGTAGATCCTGTCCTAAGTACATTTTTAAAAAGTGCAAAATAGGGCCTGGCAGGATGGCTCGGTGGTCTAAAGTGCCTGCTTAGGAAAGCTTGGGCGGCTGCAGGGACCGCAGTTCGATCCCCGGCACCACGTGCTGTGCCAGCCCTGCCCTCAGGGCAGGCTGAGCCGGCCATGAAAATAAAATAAATAAACAAACAAAAGTTCTGAAACAAGAAAAAATAAATAAATAAAATAAAATTCTTTTTTAAAAAAGTGCAAAATATATAAAGTAAAAAGTTTTACAAGGGAGATCAAAGTGGGGGCCAGTGAGATAACTCAGTGGACTAAGCACAGGCACCGGGGTTCAATGCCCAGCTCCACATTTGTGCTGTCCCCTCCCCCAGGCGCACTGAGCCAGCCCCTGAGACTGGGTGTGGTGGCGTATGCCTGTGATCTCAGTGCTGGAGAGACTGAAAACAGGAGGATTACTACAAGTCCAAGCTGTATATGAATGTTTAATTTTTCAAATTTTATTACAGTAAATAATACGTTGCCATTAATTCTCCTGCACCTTTGAACATACCTGCTCCATCTGCCTGCCACTTTCTAGAGTAGCCCTTTCCTAAGTGTCTTTGGAAAGTGTGCCCTGTGTGATCCCCAAGTGGCTCTCGGAGAAGGGCCATCTCTAAAACCGCCCGTTTCCTCAGCCATCTTATTCACCATATTTGCACTATGTGACTTCTGGCTTTTCCCCAACATCAAAGTGACCCTGAAAGGAAAGCGTTTGGAGTGCATTCAGGACTTCAGGGCCGCCACAACTGTGTAACTGCAGACATGACAGAGGACTCCCGAACTGCTGCACAAAGTGGCGAGAGAGGGCTGCAGAGAGTGCTCGGGGGCATGAGCGCCCACCCGGCAAGCACAGGGTCCTGAGTTTAATCCCTGGTATCAGAAAAAGGGCAAGTGGCGAGAACTGTGAGATAGGTGTGTGCAGCGGGAGTGCTGGAGGGGGCTTAATGGCAGAGTCCTGCTGCGGCACCTCCTTCATTTCGGTACACTTTGTGTCCCCCCTCTATTCATCTGGCCCTATGTGATCAGTGCTGTGAGTTCACGCGGTGATGTATATATTCACCACATCCCATATCTGTGTTTTTTTAGTGGACCGAATTTAGTGGTATTAAGGATTATCACAAGAGAGGAAGCATGTGCAACATTCTTTTTTCTGACGCCATCCTGGAGTACAAGCTTTATGAAGCTTTAAAGTTCATCATGCTATATCAGGTCACTGAAGTTTATGAGCAAATGAAGACTAACAGGATCATTCCAAGTCTCTTCAGACGCCTGTTTTCTAGAGAGACGTCATCTGATCCTTTGAGCTTCATGATGAATCACCTGAATTCTGTGGGTGACACGTGTGGATTAGAGCAGGTAGGAGGGGAAGAGGAAACGTGTGAGCTGGACTAGGGACTGAGGCAGGCAGCGCTCAGACACACAGGCCTCGGCGGTGAGCTTTCAGCAGCTCGGAGCCCGCTGCCCAGAGCGGCTTGCTGGTAGTACTGGTCCAGGGGGGAAGCGAGAGCACCGTGCCTTCCTGGGGTGCACCAGATGCGGCCTGCTCTGGGAAGCCTTGCCAACCTCTCGCTTTGCCAGTGGGTTCTACAGAGATGTGCCCGGGAGGAAGCCCACTGGAACCTGAGATAACTTCACAGTTTTTGGTTATATATTATAGATAAATAGAAATTAAAATTCAGGTCCAGAAAAAACTTTCCCCGATAAAATTTTAAGTATATTTGCCATGGATGAGGGTTTCGTTGTTTTACTTGCCTAGAGAGTAAGCATGATTATCTGGCACTCTTACATAGATTGATTTGAAATGGGCTCAGACTGGTTGGAAAACAGTGTAACTTCTAATTACATGAATTAAAAGTATTCCCTTTTAATGAAATTTTTCTGGCCAGCCTTCCCCTCTCACTTCCTTGAGCCTATCCAGAGATGTCCCTACGCTCGTCCTCCTCCTCACCTCACACACACTGGATGCTTGTTCCTAAGTCTGTGCCCACGTGGAGGCTTATGGGTGGGTCTGTAAACAAGGAGGTCATTTCATGCGCTGCAGAAGAACAGTCTCCCACCGAGGTGGGAGGCAGGAATGTGAAAAGGCCTAGTAGTGACCTTTCTTTCATCTTGTCACCAGATTGATATGTTTATACTGGGTTACTCCCTTGAAGTGAAGATAAAAGTATTCCGACTGTTCAAGTTCAACTCCAAAGACTTTGCAGTGTGCTATCCACAGGAGCCTCTCAGGGAGTGGCCAGAGATCTCCCTGCTGACTGAAAATGACCGTCACTACCACATTCCTGTCTTTTAAATCTGCCGTGGACTGGGCACAAGCTCTTGCCAGTGATTGTGGTCATACTTGCAAGCACAGTATTTTTCAAAAACCGAAACTAGTGTGTCAGCCCTGGAAGGAGTTAGGGCCTTGGCTCTGGAATTGCAGGTACGCTGGATGACCGGTGCGTGACTGCTTGCCCCTGGTTGCTCCACGGCTTCCTCAGAAGCAGCTGTACCGTTTTCACTGGGGTTGGTAACTTGATCGTGCCGGGTTTGATCCCGTGATAGTGGTGCGCTTCTACTACACTTGGCAGCTTAGTGTGGACAACGGAAGGCCAAAAGTGCGGAGCAAACAAGGAAGATGTCAACCTGGGAAGATTCTCTGGGCCCCTTCCCTCTGCATTCTTTATTAAGAATCTCATCTCATCTGGGGCTGATTTTGGACCCTTGTAAGCAGGGCCATATGTTACAAGCATTACCTTTCCAAGAATCTTTGTTGCACATTCATTTTTAGAACCACTGGATTAACGTTCACATTATGTGTATGTGCACATGTGTGTATGTGTTTATACGTATAAGCGCACGCCAGTAACCACTACTTTGTAATACTGTACATTTAGTTATACTCCCTTAGCTTCTTTACCATTGTTGTATCTGGCTACTTTAATGAGTTTTATTTAGATTTAAAAAGATAAATTCTGTGGATTAGAACAACTGAATAACAATTATTGAATGTCACAAAAGTATTAATTTTGTGTATTTCATGGATATTTACACGTGTATTTAATGAGAAGAATCTCTTTGTGGCAGGCCAAGTAATAACCCCAGACAGAGAGATGACTGTATCCTAACCCCGAACCTGTGCATACGCTGGGTTAAATGGTAAAGGGTGCTGCAGGGGTGCTGGGCTTGTTATTCTGGAGTCTGCTGCTGGGCTCTTGGAATCTGAAGTGCAAGGGGAAGTTGTGAGAGTGTCAGAGTTGGAGGAAAGAGAGACGCCACTGCTAGCTTTGCAGATGGAGTGCTGTGGACCCCCAAAGCTGGAAGAGGCTGGGCAGAAGCCCAGCCCGGCCAGCACCCAGGCCCCCATGTAAGCTGCAGGACTGAGTGTGGGGGTTAACAGGCTGGCACCTTGGCCAGTGGGTCCATGGCAGTGTGTCGCAGGTGTTCTCAGGCTGATTTTCGGTCTTCTTCATTGAAGAAGTGCTTCTGCCCTTCCTTTTGTTAATCTTTCTTTTTGAGGTTCTTGGCTCGTCTGTTCTGAGTTTCAATAAATATAAAACATTTTAAAATCTCACTAATGACATACTACTTCAGAGTCACACATTTCTCTCTAACAAGTGCAGGATTTGTTACGAGAGTGTTTGGGGCTAACATTGTCCCTCTTGTTCATATTCCTTCAATAATTTTTTTTTAAGCTTACATTAAGTGCTGCGGTGTCTAGGGATTAACATTTGTGTTCTTCTCCAGTGGAGGTGGTTCGTTGTATGAGCTGCTCAGGCAAGATGCACAGCAGTGTGCATTGTGTTTTGGTCTCTTGTTAAACAGCAAGCTCAGACAGAGGGGCTTCGTGTTCCCTTGGCAGCCACGCAAAACCAGGGTTCTGGCTGGACCCGCGCAGCCAGCCGCTTCCTGCTTGGCCCACTCGTGGTTTGCTCGAGCCTATGACCTAACTGGCGCCGTCAGGATTGATCTGCTTGCTGAATTCCTGTGACCAAGGAAACATGAAATGGACTTGGTTGTTTCCAAGGAGACATCCTGACAGCTTGCTGCTGTGACTGCTGTCTATGGGATGGCTGCTCCAGACTCTTGCCACCAATCAAAGTGTCTGTGTGGCTAGCCAGCATCCATGTATTACCACTCACCTCGGTCTCCGTACCCAAGATAAGGATTTCTACATCCATTCGGCACAGAAAGATCGGTGTCCAGAGGATCGGTGGCCTATAACTGTGACACCACTCACCGCAGTCTGCTCATCCCATGTGCTTCAGGTGGCGTGGGGCACGGATAGTCCAAATTACAGAGAAGGCACATTTCAGTTTAGTGAAAATAAAAAGTAGGAAGAAACTCCATAGTCACTGTTTTGGAAAAGAATCCATACAGAACTATTCTAGGGAATGGTGGTATCTCTCTCTCTCTCTCTCTCTCTCTCTCTCTCTCTCTCTCTCTCTCTCTCTCTCTCTCTCTCTCTCTCTTTTAATCACATCTTTCTCGTCCAACAATTTCCTCCAGGCTAGAAAGATCCACAGTGAAGTCCAGCATAAGGGAGGTGTAGGTGACCAGGTTAGGAAGATCTTGTTTATCTTGTTGACTGTAAGTAGCTTCCGGATTCAGTCTAGGAACACTTCCACCTGGGAGGTCCCCAGGAAAGTGGCGACCAGGAGTCTTCACGGTTGTGAACTGGAGTTGTCTCCACCCTATGTGAACACAGGCCCAGGCCTTCCTCGGGTGTGGAAGCTGTCATGCTGAGCAGGGATAGCGTGGTCTGGGGTTCCAAAGGAGAGGGGCAGCCAGGTCAGGGGCGTTGACAGTCATTTTCCCAGGACTTTCTTACAGATGGATTTGGCATGGAAACTTCATCATTCTCAATCAGATTGTGTTCTCCTGGATTAGTGAGATAATAATAATGATGATGATAATTTTTTTAATCTGTCCAAGCTGATTATAAGGTTTTTTAAATTTTTTTCTTGTTTCAGAACTTTTGTTTATTTATTTATTTTTATGGCCGGCTCAGCCTGCCCTGGGGGCAGGGCTGGCGCAGCATGTGGTGCTGGGGATCAAACCGCGGTTCCTGCAGTCACCTAAGCTGTCCTAAGCAGACACTTGACACTTTACACCACTGAGCCATCCTGCTTGGCCCAGGTTTTTTTTTTTTTTTAAATCTGGCTTTTCTGAATACTCAGAAAACATTGGAAATTTCACATCAGAATAAGTGTTTTTTTAAGGGATAACTAACCCAACATGTGAAACTGTATACAACTGAATAAAGCAATGATTAATTCCAGAATTAGCAGTTTTACCTTAAACAGCTATTTTCCAAAACTGTGTGATTCTATTTATGAAAATATATTTTACAGGGCCCAGCAGGATGGCTCAGTGGTCTAAAGCACCCGCTTAGGAAAGTTTAGGTGGCTGCAGGGACCACGGTTCGATCCCTGGCACCACATGATGCGCCAGCCCTGCCCTCAGGGCAGGCTGAGCCGGCCATAAAAATAAACAAAAGTTCTGAAACAAGAAAAAAAAAAATTAAAATATATATATATATATATATATATATATATATATATTACACTTTTTCTTTTTATCCCCCCCCCCCCACTGGGGATTGAACTCAGGACGTTGCGCTTGTCAGCCAGGTGATTAAGCTGTGGAGCTACCTCTCTGGCCCTTATTTTATACTGTTAAGCTCATTTGCTGTATAAAATTCAGACAAAAATGTTTTCATGGCTCTAAAAGTAGATGTCCGTTGTTGAATATTAATTACTTTATAAATACTGATTTTTCTTTAAGTATACTTTGTAGTTATTTGCTCTAATTAAATTTTTGTTTTTCTTCTGGTGGATCTAGGGATTGAACCCAGGGTGCGAACTTTAGTTAATTTATTTGAATAGATAATGTTGCCATCCACTTTCTTTCAAATCCTGTTTCTATCACAAAATCTGTGTTAAAATCAGAGGTAAAACTGAGCCCTAATTGTACCAACCACACCCAGGTTATTTGGTTGAAATACTCAGTCACTCGCTTTTGTTTCCACCCCACCATACTCCTCCTAGGCCATGCAGGCTCATTTGACTTCCATTTGTGTTTCGTGCCAACACGGTTTCTCAGCCCTGGACCAGCCACAGGTAGACCTCACACCTCCGAGCTTGCGGGCTCATACAACATGTTGGAGGGCCTTGGACCCTGCGGAGATGACACAGCTCAGGAGGCCGTCTGGGTTAGAGCAGGTGGATGGACTACATATGGAACTGTGAAGCCATTGTCCTACCAGGGAGCCCTTAGAAAATGCTACTGTTTTTAGAAGTTACGGTTTCTGTATCTAATTAATCTAATTAATCAGTCCTCATCTATAGCCCTACATCTTAGATGTTTAAGTCCTTTTGCTGCCACCAGGGTCCCTCACTTACTTGTAATGATGATTCTTGCAAAGTTTACCGAAGAGAATTTCCTTAAACTGTACCTGTTTTTGTTTTAGTGTCAGTCTTAAGCTCAGCATGTTTGAACCCATTTCTGCACAAGTACTTTATTAAAAAAAATATTCCAGGAAGTCTTGCTGAGTGCTTTTCCCATCAAAGTAGCTCATCTGAACACAACATTTTCCTGTTCCTGACGTACACAACATCAAACAGAACATCTGGAGGTGGTAGCTGAATGAGGATCGCCACAGAGCTGTAGCGTTCTGCTTTGCTTGCTCATAGCTATGAGGTGGACGCCAGGCACACGGAATGCCTCGTGGACGTGGACGGCTGCTGCACAGTGCGCTTACAGGGACAAACATGGAAGCCTGAGACACCGTGGCCTCCCTTTGTGCCACTGCTGTCCGCTGAGAAGCAGCTTGGGAATCAATCCTTGAAGAAATCCATGCACCAGCAGCAGGTCTGGGAGACCAGGAGCAGGTCTGGGAGAGCTTCGTGTGTGCGCCGAAAGCTTTAGTCTAATGCAGCAAGCAGGAATGGGAGGCTGTCTGGTGCAAGCGGCTTGTTGTACAAGTGCTGTCCTTGTGTTGGTTAAGTAGGAAAGACAAATATTTACATCACTCTTATCAGAGGCTACCTTTAGCTGTGTAGTTAAATATTCTGGCTCAGCTAAAAGAAAAACAATGGGTGTGTATCTGATCTGTTTGATCAGCAAACGGTAGATGAGCAAAACCTTTTCTCCCCATGGTTTGTACCTCACAAAGTAATACAGAACGTTTCCCTGCACTTGTGGGGCGGGGCACATGGGCCTTGAGATTCTGGCTTTGTCTGTGCCTTTGTCAGTGCAACTAAGTTAAAAAGATACATCCTACTCTACAGGAAAAGGAAATACCACAGGCTTTTCTCTCTTCTTTTTTTTTTTTTTAAGGCAGGGAGTAGCGCTTTCCTTCAGAAAATTGTGTCACAGTACACTGCTTAAGGTGTCAGTGTTGAGAGGGTGATGGGCTCTGCCCGCTCTTTGCAGACTGGCGTGTTGTATGTTGTGATCTGGAGCCGAAAGAAATGAGAGAAGACCCGATGATGAACGTAGCTTCAGAGGTCTCACTGAGATCTGTCTCTCCTTTTTGTTTTGGTCATACAGTAGAAGGTTTACAGGGAGGAGAGGGGATAATCACCAGCGTCTCAAGTAAAGGCGGAGATATCAGTTAGGATAAGCTGCTACCACCTTTTTAAATCCTAGTTTTCTGAAATCTCTAAGTAACAGGTTACAACCTGCCCTAAGCTTTGTTTATTGTTCTCTTCTTTAAGATGCTAGTTTCTTTACGCTGGCACGTTAGTAAATATAGAAATGTCACACTGAGATCAAATTGCTATGAAACTTTCTAAACATGCTCAATTTCTGTACTTAATTTTGAAGTCTGGTAAGAGCAGTGTTACGAGAAAACATTGCTTTGGACCACACTTTCTTAACGCTAAAGTAAGTTCAGGCAGGAATCAACAGATTCTCATGTTTTTATCTGGGTGACTTGGATTTAGTCCAGAATGGAAGGGTAGTGTTTTTGTTTTTGTTTTGTTTCTCTTGGGGGTCCAACAAAGGCCACAGTGGGGCTTGGGCAGTGCACTGAGACCTCCTGTCCACGTCATGGTTATGGATGGAACAGATGCCAACCACCCCAGAAAGAAGGGGCGTCTTTTTCTGTCTAGGAGACCACTCCACTGACGAAGCCCTGTGGTAGTCAGGACATCTTTTCCTAACTTGCCTATAATCCTGCGACAGGAAGTTCTGTAGTCAAGCTGTATGGTCCCACTACAAAGGTGCCCGTTCACAATAAGAATACTTTCTCAGAGAAGATGGGCGCAGGCTGCTCTAGTCCCTTAGACGACATCGGCAAGAGTGCTGCTTTACAGTTGTCTGTGCTTGAGAACAACTGTCACGTTGTCGGGACTGCAGGTTCCTTATGGGAAAACAAGGGAGTCTTACCTTATTATGGTCATGAGAGGGCCATTAAAATGCCAAAACAAAACAACCTAGAACTCAAAGTTGAAAAGGAGAATTAAGTTCACTTTTAGTCCTCAAAGAGGCAGGGACTCAACAATGATTATTCTCTGAAAAAAATTGTAATTGATCCAAGAGGTGAGGACAGCGGTGTTTAGAGGCAGTCCCAGGAGAGAAGTGGTCTGAAGTTAATGATATTCTTATGTAGTCTTTGAGTCAGTGTGGCCATGGGAAGCAAAGCTTCTATCCTTGGTGAGGCTGAGATTGACAAGGGCCAGTGGGCTTGCGCGCACAAACGGGTTCTTCTACAAATGTGGCTCAGGAAGGAAAGTTAGCGTGTCACAGATCCTGAGCATGTGCAGAACCTTAGTAATCCTGGACACATGTGCAGAGGGTGCTACTGCCTGGGTTCTGCAGAGCCCCCAGGCTGGTCACAAGTTAGAAATGCAGTATTCAGTCAGGCTGGTGCGACTGCAGGCACAAGCAGGGCCATGGGCCGCTGGAATCTGCAGGCTGCTGTAAGAGCTAGTAATGAAAATCAGAGGTGCAGAAGGATGTGGCCAGGGTGCCCATCTGAAACCAGGGAAATCAAGGGTCACCAACTCAGAGGAAAATCCCGTAGGATGCCAGTAACATAGCAGAGAATTGAGTAATAGGCACCACCGAGTGACCTCCGCCAACCCTAATAATCTGGACGCACCCATCATCCCTTGGTTTCCCAGTAGTCTTCACACTAGGGAAAGATAAGCTCTGCTAGCATGGCCCCCACAGGCCTTAATGTTGGTGTGGCTGAAGGAGGCCCAGATTAAATGCTTTGAACCAGCTCCTGAGTCCAAGTCTCTGTTGTTTTTAAAATTTTATTTCTTGTTTCAGAACTTCTGTTTATTTTTATGGCCGGCTCAGCCTGCCCTGAGGGCAGGGCTGGCACAGCATCTGGTGCTGGGGATCGAACTGCGGTCCCTGCAGCCGCCTAAGCTTTCCTAAGCAGGCGCTTTAGACCACTGAGCCATCCTGTCAGACCCTATTTATTTATTTATTTATTGTCTTTTTGAGACAGGGTCTCGCTATGCAGTTCAGGCTGGCCTTGAGCTCACTTTTGTAGCCCAGGCTGGTCTCGAACTCGCACCAATTCTCCTGCCTCAGCCTCCGGAGTGCTGGGATTACAGGCGTGCACCACCACACCCAGCTATTTATTTTCTTGTTCAAGTCTCTATGTTTTCTTTTCTTGTTTCAGAACTTTTGTTTATTTATTTATTTTTATGGCTGGCTCAGCCTGCCCTGAGGGCAGGGCTGGTGCAGCGTATGGTGCCGGGGATCGAACCGCGGTCCCAGCAGCCACCTGAGCTTTCCTAAGCAAGTGCTTTAGACCACTGAGCCACCCCGCTGGGCACTCTATTTTTATTGTGAAGAATGAATGAGCTGTTTTTTGCTTCACAACTAATGGAAATATTGCCTGCGCTGAGTTAGTCTTGCTAGAAACAAGGAAAACAAGCTTCCCACAGCTTTGGGCTCTGCTTGAGCACTTGGGGTTGTGGTGGTGGGTAACCGCAAAAGTGAACTGGGCCAGGAGTCACACAGGTCCCCAGGGCCTGTCCTTTCTGGTCACGCTGCTTGAGACTGAGAAAGGTCAGGAGCTGAGGGTGCCTGCTGCATCTGTCAGTCCAGGGATCTCTCATTAGTAGCCTCCCTGCTCTGTGCACATTCTTGCCCTGGCTCCCCTTGCCCCTCTCTTCCTGTGTCACCGGCTCCTCACCCCCTGGCAGCTAAGGCTCCTACTACCAGTGAAGGGACTGCATCTCAGCTCCCAGCTCCAGTTCCTGAGAAATAGGTCTGAATGGTCTCGCCTGCTGATGGCCCTTGGGCTGAGTGTACATTGCCACTTAGTCGTTTGTGGCCAGGGTGTGGGAACAGGAACCTTGCAGTACAGACACCAGGGTTCTGGGAAGTGAACAAGAGCAGGACCACGCTGCCAAGCGCACCTCCTACGCACGGCCTCTCGCTACTCAAGTACGCACATGAGTAACCATTGCTGACTGTAGAAGAACCGAGTTCATAGGAGTGCATCGAGGTGACAATCGCTCAGACATCCCCACCGCTGCTGCTCAGTGGGGCCCCCAGAGAAAGAGGGACCTCTGTCTGTCCATATACACTCTTTTTTTTTTTTTGAGACAGGGTCTCGCTGTACAGTTCAGGCTGGCCTTGAGCTCAGTTTTGTAGCCCAGGCTGGTCTCGAACTCTCACAGATCCTCCTGCCTCAGCCTCCCGAGTGCTGGGATTACAGGCGTGTGCCACCACACCTGGCTCATATACACTCTTGACTGTGTAGAAAAGTAATTTTAAGTCATCAGTGAGAGACAGAGGCCGTAGCAGCCTGGCTAGCTCCAGAAGCATGACATCAGGCTTACTGATTTGCTGGGGTGGGCTAGGCTTGTTAACCATGAGCTCAGTTCCAGTTGCGCAGGATGTCTCTGGGAGTCCTTATCACATGGGCTGGGTTCCCCAAAACAACTGTTTCTGTTTGGGCCAGTCTCAGTTTTGCGCAGGCTCCACTGAAATCCAGGCTGACCTCATGTCTTGGGTGATGGCTAGAGACTTCTGGGTCATCACTGTTAATGGAATGTCCCTGTAAATCTCATCTTGGGGTCCTCAGTCTTGAAGGAAATGAAAGATTATGTACATTGAGGGCTAGGCAACCTCATATTGCCATTGGACAGACTAAGTGATCGCCATGCCTACATGCAGAACTGAGTGGGGTCAGACTCAAAGTAACCAAAGAAACAAATACCAAGTGAAGGCCAAGCATCGGTCTGGTTTTTGTTATTCATTGGGCATGCGCAGGTGAAAGGCCCAAGACTTGGTCAGCCCCTTTTCCCTAGGATAGTCTCCATCTGTGTCTCGTTCTCTTGAGGAAAATAAAGACAGCTGCTGGTGACCCAAAAGCCTCAGGGTTGCCCTGGTGAAGTGGTGCTCTCAATGGTCAAGGTAGGAAATAGGAAGAAAAGTTACAGCTGAGTAGGGTAGTGGGTGGGTGCATGAGCTTCTTGCTCCTGGAACGCAATGCCCTGGGTATACAACTTAACGGAGGAAATGTTTCGCGTTGGCTCTTGATTCCAGATGTTTAAGTCCATGGTTGGCCATCTCCCAAGCAGAAACCTCATAGCAAAGAGACACGGTGCAGGAAGGGTGTTCAGCCTGTCATAGCCAGGATACAGGCCAAGGAAGAGAGCCAGAACAGGAGAAGGGACAGGGACAAGAACAGGTCACTGTCTAGGGAGACTCACCTCCTGCAAGCCAGCCCAGGGCCCTAACAGCACATTCACTTGTGAGCTCCTCAAAGGACTCATTTCCCCGTGAGTGAGGAGCTCATGTGCCTCCCTCCACTGCAGCTGCCATCCAGCCCAGCCCCCTTCCCGCCCCCTTCCCGCCCCCCTGGGCGCTGGAGTCCTTTGGACAGCCTTAGGTCAGATCCCAGCTGGAGCTCTGTTGCTGCTGATCATCTATCAGAAAGCACACCTATTTGCTGTTTTTATAAAGGAAGACCTCTGTGAGGTCAGTGCAGTCTTGTAAGAAGTGGTTCTTGTAATCCTCCTCCAGGCCCATTTTCAGCCGCACTTTAGGCTGCAGTGGTTAGCCTTGTTTGCAAAGCATTCCAGCCAGAACTTGAAAGTCGGGGTGTTGGAAGCACTGGATCAGCTGTTGTTAGCTTTTTCTAGGTTCCACAATGACTTCCTTAATGGGCTCTTCTGGGGCTATGGGTAGCGAGTTCTTACTGTCCGAGACCTAATTTATTTCTCTGCTCTTGGGCCTAAGTAGAAAGGTGAGACCTGGTGGTCTGAGGCTTTATCCACAGAATTGCCACCAGCTCTGCCCCAAGCTGTCACACATTTCTAGAGGATGATGCTCTGTTTACAAAGGTAAACCTGCTGACAGACCTTAGTTAGATTTACATTTGCAGTTTTCTTCTTCTTCTTCTTCTTCTTCTTTTTTTTTTTAATGGCTGACTCAGCCTGCCCTGGGGGCAGGGCTGGTGTAGCATGTGGTACTGGGGATCAAACATTGGTCCCTACTGCCACCTAAGCTTTCTTAAGCAAGTGCTTTAGACCACTGAGCTACTGCGCCAGCCCTGCAGTTTTCTTTTTTCTTTTTTTTTAACAGGAAAACACGTATATATTTAGAATTAGCCAGCTGGACTCAGTTTAAATGATCCCAGTTTTGTTGGCAACATCCCATGTATTGTAATCAGGAGGCAGCTGAACATCTGCCTTCTCTCTGTTAGGCCTGATGAGGGTATTGACCTTGGCAATATCGATTATCACAGACTCTCTTTTTTACTTTTATTACTTTCAATAAGAAATAACATTGAGAGAGTCTCAAAACATGTTAGTAGGACAACCATAATCATTGATACAATGTATGTTGTTGTCTTCATAGTAGTTCAGAGTACAAGATGCAGACATGATAACTTTTCTAAACACTATTGGTACAAATATTTCTTCTCATTGAACTAACAGAAAGCAGTTGTATGTGTAGTCCAGTAGTCCATAATAGTAATGAGTTATCAGCAGAAATGGCAATGCAAAAGCTTTTCACTTGAGCCTTTTACAGCTCAGCATACTAATTTGGCTTTACTTTTTATGCCTTGTGGTTAAACTTTTCTTCTGAGTGGTTAAGTCCAAGTTAAAACAAGACCTATATAACAAAACATGTAATTTTTGTATCTGACAAGGTCAGTCAAATACCCTCAGGATTTACCTGAAACCATTGTACATTTTGTAGAACTTTTGCCAGTTTGCTCTCTGTGAAAGCCTGAGAGAATGTTTTCTCTCTAGGTGACTCCTCTTAGGCACACTGTATATAGTCAATCCCTTTCCTCTATGACCCCATAATCTCCTTGAGCAGAAAATTTGGGGTACCACTGAGTTACAGGATGTTACAGTACAGGTTCTCTTATGTCCAGAGTCCTCACTGACCTTGAAGGGCTAGGGCCAAAATATTGGCCAACCTTGTAGCCCTTCTTTTTCTCTAATTTTTGGTCTGCAAACTTAGGTTCTTAACCCTCCAGAAGAGAAGTTCTGTGATACTATTATTCTAGAACATGGGTACTTGAGCTTATCATCACTGTCTTTCTGAATATTAAATGCCTTAGACTTAACATGGAACCGGTATTTTTAATTAATCATTGATGTTCTAATAAATCCCTGTAGAATGTGCTTTAGAAAACTGTTACGCCTTTTTAGACAGAAGTTCAGAAATCTAAGCATATACCATATTGTAGCAGGTCAATCCTATGGCATTTTTCTTTGTCTTGTTTTCTCTTTAATTAGCCTTTTTTTGTTTTCTTTTAAAGTGAACATTTACTAGAGAGAGTATAGGAGTAACTGAAATTACATTAGAAGCAGCACACATCTAGAAGACCAGAATGACAAGTATTCCAAGCATGATTGTAGTCTTACACATTGCTACTGTGAGTGTCAAAAACCTGTTGGAGATTGTTAGGATGATTGTCTAATTCCTCCTATGTGCTTAAGTGCATGGTTTTCCCCTGCCATGATTCCTATCATTTCTGCTTGCAGTCACTTCATTGTTTAACCCTTAAGTTCTCAATTTCCATTCAGCTATGTTATGCCTTTCCCTTTTTATTTCTTCTTTTGTGTCTTTACATGAGGAAGACTATATGTTATTTACACATGTAGGTCTGGTTCATTTCACTTATGAGTATATTTTCAAGATACATCCATTTATATATGAAGTCTTCTAGTTTCTCATTCTTTTTAGCTGAATAATATTCTATTGTATAAAAACACCACATCTTTTTCAATCATTCTTCAGATAATGGGGATTTTGGTTGTGTCCATGATTTGACTATCATAAATTGTGCTGCTATGAACATAGGTGGACAAATATCACTATATGATGTTTTCGGTTCTTCTGGAAAAATTTCCAGTAGGGGGATAGCTGGATTGAATGGGATTTCTAGTCCTAATTTTTTAAGGAGTCTCCACACTGATTTCCATAATGGTTGCACCAGTCTGTATTCCCATTAGCAGTGGAGAAAGATTCCTTTTTCCCCAAAGGCTCTCCAACATTTCTTGTTGGTTGATTTCTTTATGATAGCCATTCTTTCTGGGGTGAGATGGTGTCTAAGTGTTGTTTTAATTTGCATTTCAGATGACTAGCAATGTGGGGCATTTCTTCATGTATTTACAGGCTTGTTGTATTTCTTCCTCTGAGAAGTGTGCGTTCATCTCAGATGCCCATTTCTGGATTGGGTCTTTGAATTTTGGGACCCTAGTATTTTTAAATTCTTTATATATTCTAGATCAAACACTTTTGTCTGAATACTTATTTAAAATTTTTTCAAAGCTTGTGGGTTGTTTTTTCACTCTGTTGGTAATTTCTTTTAACATGAAAAAAACTTCTCAGCATGAGGAGGTTCCAGTTGTTGATTCTTTCAAGTGTCAACCGTGCGTTTTGATTTTTTTCTATGAACTGTTTGCCTAACCTGCTGTCTTCAAGATTTCCGCTTCCTCTTCCTGTAAGTGGCTTGTGGTGTCCTGTGAAAATGGTTTGCTACTCTCGACCCAGAAAACCCCACAAAATCATGCAAATCAAGAGGCTCAAATCTTCGCGTTCATTTTAAGAATACACGTGAAACTGCCTAGGCAATGAAGGGTATGCATATCCGAAAGGCTACCAAGTATCTGAAGGATGTCACATTAAAGAAGCAATGTGTGCCATTCCGACGTTACAATGGTGGAGTTGGAAGGTGTGCCCAGGCCAAACAGTGGGGCTGGACACAGGGTCGGTGGCCCAAAAAGAGTGCTGAATTTTTGCTGCACATGCTTAAAAATGCAGAAAGTAATGCTGAACTTAAGGGTTTAGATGTAGATTCTCTGGTTTTTGAACATATCCAGGTGAACAAAGCACCCAAGATGCGCCGCCGTACTTACAGAGCTCATGGTCGGATTAACCCATCCATGAGCTCCCCCTGCCATATTGAGATGATCCTTACTGAAAAAGAGCAAATTGTTCCTAAGCCAGAGGAGGAGGTTGCACAGAAGAAAAAGATATCTCAGAAGAAACTGAAGAAACAAAAACTTAATGGCACAAGAATAAATTAATTATAATATAAATGCAAATAAAATTAAAAAAAAAAA
>PVJA010037067.1:5451-20736 GCA_004027025.1 Myocastor coypus
TTTTTTTTTTTTTTTTTTTTCAGAACTGAGAATTGAACTCAGGCCCTTGTGCTTGCCAGGCAAGCGCTTATTCTACCGAGTTACCTCCCCAACCCCTATATTTGTTTAAGAAGTACGTATATAAACAGGCTCTTTAGAAATTGAGGTAGAGTAGAAAGGAAAGGCAGAGACAGAGAGACAGAGGAGACAAAGAGGCTCAGACCCAGGTCTGTTTAACCGAGGCTGGTTAACTCTTTGTGGAATGTTGCATATTTCAAAATATCTGTTGAAGGCTATCACCCTGCCATCTTTTTTAAAAGTAACATTTGAAGTCCTTAATCCTATACAGACCCTATGAAAGTGTGATACAGACAGTAAACTTGCAACACTGTGTGGGGTCAGCAAGAACTTTCCAGGATAAATAAAACCATTTATCTGAAACAGAAGGCCCTAGAAGTGTTGAATACATCCAAGTGACAGGCAGAATACCACAGAAGACAATTTTAGCAACCTGTGGAGCCAGGGAGATAGCTCAGTACCATAAGCACCTACCTGCCAGGTAAGCACAAGGTCCTGAGTTCAATCTCCATTATAAATAATAATAATAATAATAGTAATAATAGTAGGAATAATAGGAACCCATGAAGTAACAGGTACATTGTTTATCCAACTAGGAGTATTAGGAGCCCCAGAAATCAGTGGAATTTTCTAGGGGAAACTTGGGGACACCTTCCAGATGAATTGGCAACACCTATCCAACAAACTTCTGTATCCCCAAGGGACAACAGAGGGACAATGGAGAAACAGGAAGTAGGAGTTCTATGGGCTTGTTGGGCCCCTGCAGTTTCATTTGTGAAATGGGCCAGAGCCTCCTGAATCTCAGAGTTGTGGGGAATAAATGAGATAAAGGAGACTGTCTCACCCTGAAGGCTGGCTCAGAGGAAGAAGGCAACAAAATGTAACAGTTTTTATTTGAAGAAAGCACAGACTTGTTTTTGGAGGCGCTCCTTCTCAGAGCCTCTTCCTCCAAACCTCTAGAGGAAGCCCTGTAGTAATTGGCTGCTAGGGCTTGCCATCTCTGTAGAGAATAGTTTTTTGTCAAAAGGTTCTGGGACAGTGGTGTGAGGCATCTATTACTGATCTAAGGCAACATAAGTTGCCTCTGGTGTTTATTGACTGTTTCTAGCTGGAGGCACAGAAATACACAGGCACTGAAGGGTGAGTTACTGTTGGTTGCTGCTCTGTGGACCAGCAGGGACTTGGCAAGCTCTTGGAGGACAGAGAAGCTTGCATCAATCAGTGGTGACCCCTCTGGCTGAATATGTACAGGCATAAAGAGGCTCCTAAATTAGCCTCTGTTCCCCTTAACAGGTTGGATGTAGGATGAAAAGCAGTATGTGGAGCAGAAGGGAAAGTATGCAACAGAAGAGCAAGCTGCACTCTGAAAATCCAAGTCAGGCCCTTGTGCTCAAAAGAAATCCTAAACGTCTTCAATTTGCAAGGGCTTATTAAAGGATATACATTATATATGTATTATATATAGTATATATATATATATATATATATATATGTATTAAGCTGGATTATAGGAAGTGAGAAAGGGAATGAAGGAAATGAGAAGAGGAGAATAGGCAGAGAAAAATGAAATGTATCCCTATTTATTTGATGTGTGAATTAAAATAGAGCAGGGGTGGTTCAGAACTCTTTCCAGCATTTTCCAATATGTGTTAAAATAGGTACCTGCTCTGAGATGTGAGCCATGATGTTTCACAGCTAGTTAATTTTAAATATCATGCAGAAAAATTCTATATTTATTAAATTTTACTGGATGTTAATTTACCTAATAATGCAAAAGATCTGGCTAAGTTTCATACAAGTCAAGAATCATGAAAAAGATGTTCTTCAAGAATAGGATCAAAGGAACTTTTCATGTTTAAGCAGTGTTCACTTATATTTGAGAATCCCTCCTTCAGTCAAGAAAAGAAGCAAAAGACAAGAAATTTCAAGGTAGAAGTAGAGGAGTTTCTTGCTTCATATTCTGGCACCTTTGTCATCCAGTTCCAATCATTTCAACCTCTGTTTGAGAGGCATCAGTATTCAGAAAAATCTGGAAAGAAAATAATGAATTTGTAAATTTAATATTGTTTCCTGTGTTAAGAAAGTTCTCAGGGTCCTGAGTTCAATACTCTGTACCACCAAAAAATAATAATAATAATAATTCTTTCATATTTTCTGTAAGGCATCAGAGGAGTACACTGAATTCTGCTCCAGACAGTTCTGTTATATCACCACAACCAGGGCTGTGGTGCTAACCCAGGGCTGGCTGGGCCAGAAAATGTAGCTAAATCTGAGCCTGCTGCTGCCAAAGTGAATCTGGAAGGCCTAATATACAACAGATCATGCAAACACAGGTCAGCAGCACGCACACACCCTCGAGCTGGGAAGAGCCACAAGAAATATTTTTTTTCTCAAAGCACTAGATCTACTCAATGCCATTGTCCTTGGGATGATGGACATGACCCCTGCAGACTTGCGGTAGTCTGGATACATAGCCGATTCCTCTTTTCATAATAATTATTAGCATTTATGGGACCCTTACTAGCAGATGCTGCTGAACCTATTTCCCACATACTGACTCAGTTAAGTCTCTCGGGAACTTTGGAGTATAGACTCAGTTATAATTTTATCATGAGAAATTTAAAGGGAGATCGCACAACTAAGATTATAAAATTGCAAGCAGTATGGATGAGATTTGGAATTAGACTGTCTGATGGCATGGCTTATAATTTTAATCGCTAAAGCATATTTGTTCTGACCTGGCTAAAGATTGGGGAGACTAGAAAGTGAAGATGGACTGTCTGCCAACATACTGAATCTCTTGCCTGGTGAAAGTAATTAATATGGAATTTTTTTTGGGGGGTACAGGGATTGAACTCAGAACTTTGCACTTGCTAGGCTATCTTCCACTGAGCTATCTTCCTGGCTCCTGGAAATTTGAATTTGGAAAGAAGTCTTAGTATTTCTCCCATTATTGTGAACATTATCTTTTTTCCATCAATAAACATACACACACACACACACACACACACACACACAGAGAGAGAGAGAGAGAGAGAGAATGATAAAGATTGCAAGTTTAAAAGTGTTCTTGTATAGGACCAAGAGCTGTTCTTGGACAGCTCTCAACGATATAGCTACAGGAAGTGGCCTTATTGTTCACATCAAGAAAACCAAAAATTTTGAGGTAAGATTGGTTCTACTGATGGAGATTCACTTATCTTAACGGCAATAAATGACACAGGAGAATATCGACCTAAAGGTGTGCATCATGCTGCCTATGGATGGGATTTAATTTACAAAATTGTGAGCATTCAGCAGACTCCCCTAATGATTCTATTTGTTTGCATATGAATTCATTTAAGAAAGAACCTTTGAAACTGATGATATGAAAAGCTGCAAAATAGGTTCTCCTCTACCATTTACACATTCTATCCTTTCCTGACCCTACCATCAACATCTCCATGAATCTTTAAAGTCCTTTATTTTTCCAGAGTGCTTTTATATACATACTTCATTTTTTAGATCAAGTAGAGTACAACTTTATTGGATTTGACCGAGGGTCATTTTGAAATTTTAAAGAAAACAGGAGCCAAAATACGATCTTTGAAATAGAGAGATTAATGCAGAGCAGAGTAACAATGACTTTTAACTTAAAACACGTGCATATTTTATAGTTGAATTTGAAGAGGACTGAATGATCAAGTAATTCAAATATGCTTTGAAACAATTACTGTATAGACAAAACAACTGGGAAACATAAGAAACTTACTTAAACATAGCAGTTATCCATATTTGAATTAAAATATCATACAAGCTCATTAAAACTGAAAGTGTGAAAAACAGCTACCCATAATCTCACTGTGCAGAAAAACCATGGTTATGTATGGAGAGCAATCCTCCGGCATTACACAAACACACAAACACACACACACACACACACACACACACACACACACTGAAGTTATATATTTCTTCGTGGTATATACAGTATTTAGAGAATAAATGCTGCTCTATAAAAAGTGTAGTCTGGTCCATGTACCATCACTTCAGTCAGCAGGAAGAACAACTAAGTTTTAGCAACCCTTTAGACTCTTGGCGCTGGGAAGTCTCCTTTCACTGCTGCCCATACAAAGTTATGATGGTTTCTGAAGAAGAAAGAGATGGTTGAGTCCATGGTTGTGTCTGGTCCTAGAGTTCTCTGCAGTAAGGTTCATCCACTGTCCTATGAGCATTAAGAGAGGTCTGACTTGGGACCTGCTGTCCACTGTCGGTTCAGTACCTCTCAGATGATCCCTGATGCCTTGGACCCATCTGTTTTTGCTGATGTGATTTGTGTCTCTGCCATATACGTAACCAGTCCCTCTTCTGAAAAGTTCTGCCAGAAGGTTGGCTGAGGCCACATATTGCACTTTTCACTGGGGTTCCCATGGAAAGCCCATTAAGTGCAAATTAACCCTCCTGACTCTAATTTAAAGGAGCATAAAACATTTGTGGATTTTGCTGATGTCACAAAGAAAGTAAGATTTTGATACAAAGTACAAATTCTGTGCCTTTGTCTTCCTAGGTGGGTAGCATTACTGGGTTTTTTTAATTTGTCAACTTCTGTTGTACAAGCACTGATCAAACTATAAAATGAATATTTAAATTTAAACTGACTACAGGAAAAGACACATTGTCATTAATCCCCCTCAAAATATATCTCCACACTTTGAACACATTTATCCACTCTTTCCTGACACTTTCTGAGTCTGTTCTGGAAGTCTTTAGAAGTTGTGATTTTAAAAATACAGTGAATATTGGGCTATCATCCAGTGGAAAGGCAGGCTTCTCAAAACATTATGGTGTGTTCTTATCAGCTGTATTTGCCAGATTTGGCACCATAGAGATTCTGGTGTTCCCAAAGTCAAAATGACCATGAGACAAATTTTGCATCAATTCAGCATTTTTAGGCAGCCTTGACAGAACAATTCAAAACATTCAAGAAGGGAGCCTTCTATAACTGACTCAGAAAGCAGCAAGAATGATAGGATAAATGTATTCAAAGCAAAAAGGATAATTTTGAGGAAGGTTAATGGTGGTATGTCTTTTGCTGTAATAACATTTAAAATTTAAATATTCATTGTATTTACTTTAATCATACCTCCTAATTTTTTTTAGATACTGTGAACTTTCACCTGTCTTAGAACTGTTAAATTAATGGAGGACCAAAGTAACAGTGGAAGACATTTTAAGAAACTTCTATAAAATTTATAATTATATTTTGTGTCTTGTGCCATGCTCACAACTTTTATTTCTGAAGAACCTAAGCTGCTATAGAAGTGTCTTAGTATTGTATCTCTCGAGTCTAGAGAAATTTTTCAAGTGCAACTCTTTGATTTGGCTATTTTGGCTTGTGCTAAGTTTGTATTTGTTATATAGAAAAAGTTTTGGTAAAAGTCAACAGCAAGATACAGTAATCCCCTGCTTCACAAACATTCAAAAGCTTTTGGCAAAATTTGACTTCTGTTTCACAAATTCAACCCTGGATGACAAACACAAATCATAGATGGCCATCTTCCCCACACAAACAATCATATAGTCATTTTCCCCAAATCGTGAAACAAATTGGATTCACTGCACTATTTACAGTGGTATCACTGTATGTGGAAATGATTTAGTGCTGACTTATGTTGTTGACTTAGGTCTGAATTTCCACTCTAATTCTCACTCATTGTTAAAACAACTGGCATTATAGGCAACAGAGAGAAGGTTGCTCAATGACTATTTGAAGCCCGTGCAAAGGACAGTAACTGAATCTTCACCATTGAGAAGCACGAGGTTCTCATCATCATTAAAGGAGCAAAACTTCTAGAACTCTGTAGCCATCTAATTTTGCCAGTAAGCTAAGAGTTGGCTAGCAAGGGATGGCCAAACTTCACTGGGCCATGCTATAGCCTGAGACTGATCTGGCTTTTCCAGGCTCTGGAAATGTTTGAACTATGGCTCTGTTTTTGGAAGATTGTAGCTAGACTATCATTTTTGCTTGAAGGAAATCTCATAGCTTTGTTATAACAATATCAATATATGTTTGTCTAATGAACTTTAAGAGTTCTTATTCCAAGTGCTGAGCATACAGTTTGTTTCCGAACAGTTAAAGCTTTTAACTTTGTGGCTGGTGACAAGTCTGTGCCCATGTAGCAGTCCCCAGGGTCTTCACGGCAGCAAGTCAGCTGGGTACAGGGATCCCAAAACCCACGAAGAATGCTCCTAGGTTGACTTTTGTTTTGCATTCCCAGGTTAACCGTGAGCTTCCTCTTTTGATTTTTGCATGCACCAGCTGCCCCCCGACACATCAGTGTCTGTTAGGACACCCTTAAGCATGCACGTAAACTCTGCCTCTAATGCAATCTGATAAAAACTCCTCCTCTGCCTCCTCCCCGAGGGTCTCATGTTCCTCTCCAGCAGCCCTCCCGTGCAGAATGACAGAGTTTCTATACTTCCACCCCCTTATCTTTGGTGCCAGAAGAAGGAACCTTAGTTGGCAGAATGGCTTGCCATGTTTCTTAATATCTATGTCTGTCAGCTTTTCTCTCACTCGCTATTCTCATGGATCACGCGGTCTCTCTTCACTGACTTCAAGTGTCTTCAGTATTCAGTATTCTCACGTGCCACCATACTGGGTCTTAGTGGCTGGCTTAGCATGCCAGGGTTGGGACTGGTAAACCAGTGGTCCCTGCACTTTCCTAAGCAGGTGCTTAGTCCGTTGAGCTATCTTGCAAGCCTTCTGCTTTTCTCTCTGTCAGGAATCAATGCAGATTTGTTTTCTTGCTATTTCTTTACTTTTCTTGAGTGTGTAGTAAGTTATGTTTATCACATCTGCAGGAGGAGTCCTTGGGGCTCTGCAAAGTCTTTGTTTTTCTTTCTATGAATACTGTAGTTGAGATGTGGTCAGCCAGGTAATTTTTATTCAGGAACATACCAATTTTTATTTTCTCATAATGAGATCCTATGAGCAGAAACAAAACAGATTAAGGGTAATGCTCCCATCTCTTTCTCTTGTTGTTTGTGAGAAAGGATCACACTATACAATTCAGGCTGGCCTTGAATTCATGATGTAGCCTAGGCTGACCTTGAACTCACTGTGATCTTCCTGCCTTGGTCTCCCTATTATAGGCAGGAGCTGCCAAGGCTTGCTCTTCTCATCTGTTTTCATACTTGTTTATTTCCTACTTAAAATTCTATTTTTGTTGATTTCTCAGTACTATTTAGACACTCTCACTGTCCTTTAGTTGTAGCACTTATTTATTTATTTATTTTTCTGTTTTTTTGACACAGAGCTTCAGTGTGTGCAGCTCAGGCTGGCCTTAAACTCACTTTGTAGCCCAGGATGACCTAGAATTCCCAGTGTTTCTCCTGCCTCAGCCTGCCAAGTGCTGGGCATATGTCACTATGCCCAGTTGTAGCACTTACTTCAAAAGGATATATTGAGATCGTGTGTCTTCTCTAGTACATACCTCATCAGAAAGAAATTGATCCTCTCCAAACTTGTATTTCCAGAATTTAGCATAGCAGTTAGGACAAAATGAGGGCTAGGTAGCCATAGATAGAATACAAACCATTTGGAGGTATACTGCCTTCAATCATAGGTGGAATCCTTGAGTTAAGGGAAAGACATGCTTGGTGACCAGGGAAGTAAAGACCAGAAAAGGTTGAAAAATGAGTTCTGCTGAAAATATATGTAGTGTTCCTGCCTTTGCATTTGTTGAAAGAGAGTACAGTTCTCTCCCTTTTCCAAAGTTCAACCTCAAAGGCACAACAAGTTAACTTTCAGCAGAGTGAATTATGCACAGGTTTGCATTATTTGCTGATGTCGTTTTAGTGTCTTCCACAACTAAGGGCCAGGTAGGGTATAAAAGCTTCTGCACACCCTGAAAGTCAATTCATTTCAACACACATGTGCTGAAAGCCCTCTCTGGACTGGGTATGCAGGTGCAAAGCTGACTGGAACAATAATATTTTAATGATAATGTGCTTTTCTCACCCAAAATAACTGCATCAGTCATTTCAGCGGGCTCTAAACATCATTGCTTTGGATGAGCTTTAATATTTTCAGGTAAAGAAATCGAAATACCTCTTTTCTTATAGATATGCCATTTTTTACCGCCTGAGTTTAAGTTTCCAGTAAATGATATACTCAAATAGTTTTAACAGAAAGCAGTAACTTGGAAGTTTCTGATTTCGTATTTTTTGCTCATTTCTTACACAGTCACCATGAGCCTAGAATTTTCCTAACCACTAATGTCTACAGATGAACAAGGGGAAGCACATTCTTCTTCCATGGCACCTCTCATGAAACAGTAGAGAAGAAACAAAGAAAAAATGTATCAGTCAGCATTTGTCCCACAATAGTGCTGTGAAACAAACAACTCTAAATTCTTTGAATGGCAATCCTCAACATCCATTTGTCACACATGTCTGTGAGGCAGCTAAACGGTTCCTGATCGTGGCACGATCCCACTTACCAGGGAGCTAATCTGTCAGCTACCTGCTCTCCTGTCTCTCCCACTCATCTCTTCATCCTGCATGGACCAGAAACCTCACATCATGTAACCAATCTGTCTCTGCTTAGTTTCACACTTACCAACGTTGCAGCACTCAAGACAATCCCTACATCAGGTCCGCATGAATGAGTCAAAGGAGGGTTTTTCACTCATAGTAGAAAGAAAAATGCAGTTATTAGAACTGTATTAATTTCTTCTTCCAGAGATGACCCAGTGACCTACATATTCCCACTAGGCTGTATCTGCCAAAGGTTTCTCTGGCTCTCAGTACCACTGTGCTGGACACTGACACTCTACCATGTGGAGCTTTGGGTGCTTTGGATGACACATCATGTCACACCCCTGCGAAGGGGTCAAGAATTCAGCACAAGCCCATCAAACATACATTCAAATAGGAATGTAACAGCTAGCATAAAATTTGTGAAGAAAATAAAGCAAGCTTAGAGAGTACTCAGAAATTCACTAAGAATCATTTTTTTAGATGACATTTCAAGTGAGGCTGACTGTATTCCAGCTAAAGGAAACAGGATAATGAATCAGCAGGTGAGAATAAATTCAAAATGAAGAAGAAGCTAAAATAAGACTACAGGAAGATGATAAGCAATAACATCAATGAATAAAGTAGTGGCTGCACTATGGTACAGGGGAACATCTGAAAACATTAAGAATTCTCGGCCAAAAAGTTAGGAGCCAAAATGATGAAAACATAAAGTGGTGGCCTCTAAAATGACATTGGTGCTGAACAATTCCAGGTTGCTCTTTCCTGAGTCTCTCAGAACTAAATGGAAATATATGAGTCAGGACTTCCTAAGTACCACTTCTCTTCCTTCTTACTCCTAGAAGAATTTTTACCTTTTATTCCTAGAAAGTTTTCTAAAAGTGATGTAGTGATATGTTTGTCCATTGTTGGAGCTTTTTGATCTAGAAGTTCTTGTACCCATCTTACGGATAAGGAGGACACCCTGGATAAAGAAGCTAGAGATATTGTCAGTGGCCTTGAGGTCATGATTATTAGGAGGCATGAATAAATGTGAATGGGATACCAAGCTGACTACTAGCAGTGCCGTGACACAGAGACCAGTTGTGTCTCAGAATTTTAGGGTCGCTGAACGCTGAACACCCTTAAATCATAATGTCTTAAGTACTTTCTAGAAACAACTTTTGGTCTTTGCCTGTGTGAATTTTTTTGTTTAATTTTGGCATTTAGTTAGCTGATTTTCATTTGTCCTCATCTTCTTCAGATTTAAGAAGAGCAGTATTGCAGTTTTCAATGCATGCTAAAAGCAAACCAAGACCAGTAACGTAGAGAAGTTGCTGCTTCTCTCGGGTCCCAGCAACACCTCTATAACTGTTTACTTGCCTCCTCTTAAGATTCACCAGCTAAAGAGGTGACATACAGCTGTGAGTTTACGCTGCAGCATCTTTTAGCAAGACAAAGGTTCTGTCTGGATGAATACAAATATTCCGGGTGGTGCAGCTGTGGCACAATAATATGGTTTTTCAAGAAAAATAAGTGTAAATGTCTCTTCCCCACACATTTGTTTGGGAGAGAACTTCAAAGCCCTAGACAGAAATTAATCAAACATTGCTACTTGTCCCATACCCTCTATCTCTCCTTTTTAGTTGCGACTCTAAGGTCATCAACACTGGGGCAGCTCCCACTCTGTTCATCGTCTGTGCCTCAACACAGAACAAGAATCCTGCCAGGAGGAGGACTTGGGTCCTGTATCCTAACCACCCCCATTGGACTCCTGCTGCCAGCACTGCTCAAAGAACAGAGCAATCTGCCCTGCCTTAGGAAGACTTGTAGCGCATGAGAGTGGCAGGTTAAAGACCTCTAGGATGGTTCAATCAGAGGCATTGCCTTCCTCTGTCCTGTGCTTCTTTTGTATGTTGGAACACATGCTGCCAGGAGACAAAGAGGACACTCATTTATTTTCAAGCTTAGGACTTTGGAACCACTTGGGAAGAATATTCTTGATTGAGAACCAAAACATTCCATGATGCTTAACAAACCTGCAAATTGAAAAATCAGCATCAGTCTGTGCATTCAGGAAACAGGAGAAGGACTTACCCTCAAAAAAAAAATTCCTTAAATGATATTTGTATGCATTTGCAAAATTATCACTTTCTGAATCAAAGTCTCAAGCTGTTTTCATTCGAGAACATATGTTGTGCCGTTAGACAATATCTCAGCCTGTGCCGCCCATGACATACCTGGCCGCATCCCATAATGGGCATTCCCTTGAAGAAGGAGCTGCAGCTCAGTCAATGCCCCTATAATAATATTTTAAAATAAATGATATGCATCATTAAATCACTGAGGATGACTAACTCAATTTTAGAAAACCCACAACTCCAGCAATCATAGTTACAGCTCTGATTTGAATATTTTTCCTTTCACCTGAGCAGCCAGTGGGAGCCAGCCAAGCAGATTCCGCATCCAGGCAGAGGAAGGCTGTGTCTCTGAGGAGCGGGGAGGAACCTGTGATTATGTAGTTACAGCAGTGTGGCCTGGATGCCTCTGTCCACCTGGGCTCTCTAAGTTTGTGCTTCCTTCCTCTTTGGTGTCTTATTTACATATCACGAGCATTCTCTTCGTAAAGTTATTTTAAATAATTTATTAGATTGATCTTTTAAAAATTGTACCATGTGTAAATATCATAAGGAAAAAAGTTCTTCTAAACTTATTTAAAGGTTTGTAGCGGAGTAGGCCGGTTACCTGCTTCACTGCTGATATTCTAAAAATACCTCCATGTCCATACTGTTATCCATTCTTCACGTCCAATTGCTCTGTTATGGTAATAGTCAGAAGCACACCATGCAGTAATTACTTACAGCTGACTGAAGAAAAGAATATTCAACTCCCCCACTGTTCCACTGGAAGGTCTTTATGCACTATTAACTCATTCCTGTTTATTAATACTCTACTGGTAATTCAGACTGCTGCCTCTTAGGTTTGTAATAGGAGGACTATTAAACAGCAATTACTGACCATATGGGTTGGTGAATATTTGTTGTTTTTTGGGGGGGTGTTTTTCCCTCCTCCTTCCAACTTGCTTTTTAAGGGGCCATACCATAACATAGGAAAAGTATCGTCACATCTGCATAAGATTAACAAGCGTGGCAGAATTTCTCCCTCAGAAAATGTATATTTAGTTTCAGATTAACAATGCTAGTTTAGGAAAAAGAAATAATGAAACAGGAAAAGGTAGATGGCTGTTCTCAGGCCAGAAGGCCCCTACTTGGAAGACAGTTTGGATCACAGATTTCTTAAAGCAGCTGTTTGAGGGCACTAACCCACCCTTTACCGCCACCACCACTTTCAAAAACCAAGCATTTTTGTTGAGGAATTCAGCTCTGATCCTCCTTTTCAAGTTTCCCCAAGCATTTGGAAGTGGTCACTTTAAATTTTAACAGTTGTAAATGATTCATCTCCCAAAGTGTAGGTGTATGAACCTGGGAAATGAAGAAGCGCCCCTCCTGGGAGAGGAACGGCGTGAGTAATGGGTTCAAGTGAGGCAAGCAGGTGGTAAATGATGATTATGGTAATAATAATGCCTGCCTCTCTCTCAGGTAGTGAGCACTAAGCATGTTGCAAGCACTGAACACACTTAAATCAAGTGATGTCTTTGAGATTCACAGGAGCCCAGGAGCCAGCTTCTCTTGGCAACTGGTGAGGCACGATCTGAACAAGTGAGTCACTTGGACAGCGTCCCTGACCAACAGGATACCAGAGGTCCTGTGGCCAGGCCCTCTGACCTGCCAAGTTTTTACTCCAAAATAGTTGGCTTCATGAGAGCCCTGAGGTTTGGCTTTTACTTTCTTTGCTTCTCTCAAGGACAGACATGCTTTCTTTGTGTCCAAACATTTGTAAACTTTCAATAAATGTGAAATGCTGGACCTTCAGTGTGTCCCAGCACTCCCAGGACTCACTGGAGCTCAGGAGTTCAATCCCAGCCTGGACACCATAGAGGATACCCCTCTTATCAAAGAAATAAACAAGCAAACAAACTGAACAAGTCAAATGCCCCCAAAACTCTAAGTTGCTCTGATCTTGCTTATTCCAGGGAGCCAAGTGGTTTTAGTGTCTGTACTGTGCCATTGGCAGGTGGTTGTAGAAAACCTAGTGATCTTTTATCCCTGTTGATATTGTCTGTGAAAGGTGTTCTCTCCCGCATACATCCAAAAGTCTTAGAGGCAGGAGCCTTACCTTTTATCCCCTCTTCTTATCCCTGTACCTATCTGAGTAATGGGCATTTAGTGCTTAATAGCATTTAGAAGCATTGAATAGGACTATGTGGCACAGTACTGCAATACTAAGCTAACGGAGAGGCATGGAGACTCTATCAGTGGTGTGTAGTAAATATCAGCAGAATGAAATTAAACTCAGATCAGACTCATCAGACCTCAAAACATTTACAGACTGAGTCTGAGCCATGGGCAAAAAATGCAAAGAATTTATTTCATCCATACTCTTCTCATTGAAGCCAGAATCCTTGAATTTTGCTAAGCGCTACTCATACCTAAAAGTTGGGGAATGTCCCTACCTAGAAGAAGTTCTGTAGAGAGCATCTTCAGTAAGCTTGGCCCAATTCAGGCAGGACTAAAGCTACCTGCTATGACTTGAAAGGAGCCATGACAGTTGAGCTTGCCCCAAACACTTCACAGAGTGAAGGAGCTGGCAGGCATCCAGACATCAGCGGTGTCAGAAGGTGCCCAGCATTTATTTGTTATTGTCTTTACAGTAGATTTTTCTAGTGAGACATTGGATAGAATCCTGGTGCACATGGCCAATGACAATAGTGCAGGCTGGAATTGGGATGGGAGGTGTGGGTGTCAGCTCAGTCAGCCAATAGGCACCTCTGGGAGACTCCCACGTTCTTGTGAGCATAATAGGAGAAGCTTTCCCTAGTCCATCTTTTTTGTTTCTTAGGAAGGATTTTAATATTTCTGTCTTAGTTACTTTTCTCCTATTGCTAGGACAAATACCCAACACTCAAAATGATGAAAGTAAAGGTTAATTTAGCTCACAGTTACTGGAGGTTTCAGTCCATATTTGGCAGGCTCCAAGGCTGAGTGACACATGTCAGACAGCAGTAGTTCATGGTAGCAGAACAGCAAAAATGACGACAGAGGCAACGGAACAACCAGAAGAGCAGAGAGCAACAGTTTAGTTCTGTCTCTGTCTCTCTTTATATTACATCAAGCTCTCTGCCTTAGCCTATCTGCCTCAGGCCACACCTATAATTCCCAGCAGTACTTAGACCCATAATCTCATCAGTACTAAAACACATAATCCCAGTGCCTCATGAGTCAAGTCTCAAACTCTAGAAGTCCCTGCCCCATAATTGCCTGAGTCTTTGGGGGGACAACTAGACATAACTCATAACAACCTCTTTTTGTTGCAAATGTTCAGAGTGAATGCATAACCTTAGCTTTGCACAGCTAAAGAGGAAATAATCCCTGCAATCCAAACTTCCTTTCTCCCACAGCTTTATTGAGAGATAGTTGTCTTAGTTACTTTTTACTCATTGCTGGAACAAATACCTGACACTCAAAATGAAGTAAGGAAAGGTTTATTTAGCTTACAGTTTGTGGAGTTTTCAGTTCATATGCAAATTCTGTGCTGGAGCAGAGCCCCTCCAAAGTGGCCTGGCTGCAAAGGACAAGCTCCTCCAAAGTGGCCTGGCTGCGAAGGTCAAACTCCTCTAAAAGATGAGGACTTCTCCAAGGAAACGGGGAAGGACTGGGCCAGGCAGGAAGCAGCCAGGGCAGAGCTGGGCTGGGCTCCTCTGCTCTGTTCAAAGTCTTCCTCAACTCTTTTCATACATTTTTTGGACTGAGTCACTCTGGGGTGGCCCCTTTGGCCTAGGCCCAATCACATCCCAGGGCAAGCCCTGCCCATCCTGCAGGATGGGGCCACTACAGCCAGGAGCCAGCCAAGCCCATCCAGTCAAGCTTCCTCAGGTTCACACAATGTATCAACTACTAAAATAGTTGACAAATAAGAATTGTATAGATGCATAGCCGTGTTTTGATAGACATTATAAAAGTGATTGCTATCATCAAGCTAGTCAACATGTGCAATCTCTCACACCCCTCACATAATCATCTTTCTTTGATGTGTGTGTGGGGGGGGGTGAGAACACTCAGAACCTATTTTCTCATCAAATTTGAGATGTGTAACATTCACCATCATCCCTGGTGCACAATTTGCAAAACTTATTACACAACTGAAAATTCATATACTTCAACAAAATCTCCCTTTGGCTCCAGTTCTTATGAGTTTAACTTTTATGGGAGTCACACGAAAATGAAAACATGCCTGTGTCTTCCTCATTTGACTTAGCGTAATATGTTCTAGTTTCATCTCTGTTTTATTTTTTTTAAAGGTTTATTTTTTTATTTTTTTTTCAATTTTTTTATTGTTTAAATTTAACAATGGTTATATTATATATTTTCATCATCAGATCAGTTTAGATTAATACATATAGGTATATAAGATTGATCAAACAATTAAACATTAACCTTTCTAAATCCACATTACTTTTTTTTTTTCTTTTCCCCCTTCTTTTCTTTGAAAGTTGACATACTGCATATTGTCCTCACAATCATTCTATAGAGCGCAGTGTGTGGGCATGACCCACCTCCCTATTGATGTTGCATAGAAAAAAGAAAGAAAAAAAAAAAAGAAAAAAATATA
>PVJA010037068.1:0-20653 GCA_004027025.1 Myocastor coypus
TGTCAAAGGAAATCACTAACAAAGTGAAAAGACGACCCACAAATTTCAAAAAGATTATAACTAACAAGTACTCAGACAAAGGTCTTCTATCTAGAATCTACAAAGAACTAAAAACCATTAGGGTCCCAAAATTCAAAGACCCAATCCAGAAATGGGCATCTGAGATGAACACTCACTTCTCAGAGAAAGAAATACAGCACGCCTACAAATATATGAAGAAATGCTCCACATCGCTAGCTATTCATGAAATGCAAATCAAAACAACACTTAGATACCGTCTCACCCCAGTAAGGATGGCTATCATAAAGAAATCAACCAGCAACAAATGCTGGAGAGGCTGTGGGGAAAAAGGAACCCTTCTCCACTGCTGGTGGGAATGCAGATTGGTGCAACCATTATGGAAAGCAGTGTGGAGGATCCTTACAAAACTAGAATTGAAAGTTCCGTTCAATCCAGCTATCTCCCTATTGGGAATTTTCCCAGAAGACCTGAAAATATCATACCATAGCGGTGTCTGTGCACCTATGTTTATAGCAGCCCAATTTGTAATAGCCAAATCTTGGAAATGACCAAAATGACTATCATTTGAAGAATGGTTAAAAAAAAAATGTGCTATTTTTATAGAATGGATTTAAAGAAAAGAAAGGGGAAAAGAAAAAGGGGGCAGAAAAAAGTAATGTTGATTTAGAAGGGTAAATGTTTAATTGTTTGATCAATCTTATATACCTATATGTATTAATCTCAACTGATCTGATGATGAAAATATGTAATATAACCATTGTTAAATTTAAACAATAAAAAATATTTGAAAAAAAGAAGCTAAGCAGAATGGGGAGGAAGAGCAGCACAACTCTTAGAAAATGTTTCTGAAGTAGGGAGGATCTGAATATGTTTCTAGACGAGACGAATGATGCTAATGAACTCAAATTACTGCAGATGACAATGAAGATTTGAATGATCAGAAAATATATGCAAGTCTTGGACTCAAAAGTAGAAGGGAAGAGTGTAACCTAAAAAGGAGAGACCTATTACCTAAAAATAAATATTATCATATTTAATAAATATATTAAATTTGTAAAAAAATAAAAAAAACAAGTGAAATACATCAGACACATATGTGTAAACATCATATTATTTTTCTATTGCGACAATCTGAAAGAGCAAATAAAATCTGAAATATACAATAGATACTGTGAAAGGGAAAGAATCTTTTCAAAGCAAAGAAACAACTGGGAAGAGGAAAAGGACTAAAGAAAGGGAGAATATATATATATGACAGCTTGGACAATAATATTGCTGCTTATTTCTGCTTTATTTTTTTTCCTTAATTTCTTACAGGTTTATTTTTTAAAACAATTTTTGCATGCTAAACAACTAATTTGAAGACAACATTATGTGATATAACATTGTTGAGTTCCATTATTGAATCCCTCTTATTTTGTTCAGTGAAGTTCTGTATTGTTTCTAATTTCTTTACTATATTTTATTATCTTTTAAAGACAACCTATAAACACTAAATGTGCTGCAATAGAGAATAGGTATAACATTTGAACACATAGGAATAGGCAAATATTTCATAAATAGAATCTCAATTATGCAGGAAATATAAAAAAATTGACAATTGGGATCTTGTCATATTAAAATGTTTCTCCACAGAAAAATAAATTATCAATACAGTCAGTAAATATTTAAGCCAGTTATACTCCTGAAAGGAACTAATTAATGACTAGAATACGTAAAAATTGAAAAATACTATAGTCCCAAATTTAAATACCCAATCCAATAAATGGGTATCTGAGATCAATACACAGTTCTCTGGGGAAGAAATACAAATGATAAATAAATGTATGAAAAAATAATCAACACCCATGGTCATCTGAGAGATGCAAATTAAATAATGCTGAGATTTCATCTCATTCCAGAAAGAATGACAGTGAGAAAACAACTGAAAACAAGTATTGGTGAGACTAGGAGGAAAAAAGAAACACTTCTCTACTATTTGTGGGAGTATAGACTGTTGTAAGCACTGTGAAAATTAGTGTGGAAATTTCTCAAAAAAACTAGAATTAGAGGACCCATTCGACCTAGAAATTTCCCTGTTGAGTATCTTCCCAAACTAATTAAAATATCATAGAGCAGCGATATATGTATACCCATGTTTATAGCAGTATAGTTTGTAACAGCTAAATCTTTAAAACAATGCAAATGCCCATAAATTAAGAATAGGTGAGAAAGATTTTTTTTTTTTTTTAGCACAGTGGAGTACCACTCAGCCATAAATAATGATAAACTCGAGTAAATGGATACACTTTGAGACAATAGTCTGAAGTGATATAAGTTGGACACACATGAGTAAATATCACATTATTACTTTGGTGTGAGAAACTCAAAGTGTAAATAAGGAGAAAAGTGTATAATAGATATCATGAAGTAGGAAGAAATGGCTGAAAAGAAAAGGAAAACTAGATAGGAATAAGGAGGAAAGGAAGGAAGGGAAAAGAAAAAAAATGATTTAAGAAAGTCAGTAACAATTCCTATACAAAAACAATAAACTCACTGAAAAAGGAGACTGAAGAGGATTTCAGAACATGAAAGGATTTCCTTTATTCATGGTTAGGAAAAACCAGTACTGTGAAAATGGCCGTATTTCCACAGTTGTACAAATTTAAAGCAACCATGATCAAAATTCCAATTGTGTATCTCACAGAATTAGAGAAGGCGATCTTAAAAGTCATTTGGAACCAGAAGAGACCTAGAGTAGCAAAAACAGTCCTAGGAAACAAAGTAAGGCAGGGGGCATTACAATTACTAACTTGAAATTTTATAATGAAGCTACTATGATCAACAACAACAACAACAGCACTATGTATGGTACCGGTAAAAAGCCCACAAAAAAGAGACTCAAAGGTCAATGTAACTGCTTAGTAAAAGCAGAAATAACTATAAACATACTCAGCCACCTTATTTTTTAAAAAACCAAACATCCTTACCGAAAGAATTTAATAAGTAGTATTGGTAAAACTAAATCTTCTGGAAGATAAAATAGGTAGAACTCTTGAAGACACTGGTATAGGCAAAGACTTTATGAACAAAACCTTGCTCAAGTGTGGTAATGTAATGATCACGAAGAATCAACTACTTGGGTCTTATCTTATTAAAAAGCTTTTGCACATCAAAAGAAGTCATCAACAGAGTAAGGAGACAACCCATGGTGGGGGAAAATTTCTGCTAACTGTACCTATGACAAAGGATTAATATTTAAATATATTTAAAAATCAATCAGTCTGTTTCCTAATTTAAAGAAACAGTCCAAAAATGGACATCTGAAAGGAACAGACAGATGAAGAAGTATAAACAGCAAATAAATGCACGAAAAATATGAACCATCCATGGCCACTTGAGAGATGCAAACTAAAACAATGTTGAGATTTAATTTCACTTCAGAAAGAATGGCTATTATCCAGCAATCATACAGCAACAAATGCTGGTGAGGCCATGGCAAAAGGAACCCTTCCCCATTATTGGTAGGAGTGTAAACTGGTGTAACCACTGTGGAAATCAGTGTGCCTGTATCACTGCGTGTTCTGAACCTGAATCTGAGAAATAAATTATCTACACAGCCACCCTTCTGGAACCTGGCACGTGGCAGCTTTCTCTTCAAAGCAGTCTTTCACTTTTGCAGGTTTGAGGTGGCAGTGTTTGGAGACGCACTACTTCTGGTGGTGACTTCAGGCCATCTTTCCTATTCTCTTATTCATTCTCGGCAGTGAAGATCTCCTGGGTTCTGTTTTTGCAGTACACAGCTTTAGTGGAGCTTTTCTCCTGGCCAAACTCACAATGTTTTAAGGACCCTAATTGGCTCTGTTCTTGATTATTAACATAAATCTGGCTAAAAGCTCCCAATAATAGCTGTGCCACCACTGCAACATTCAACTGACTTGTAATTTCTTCTGCTAGATTAATTAGTTTGTCACATTTAGTCTCAGAAAAAATCTCTGGACATGAGCAAAGTATAGATAATCTTTTCACCAAGTCATAACATACAACACCTGGAGTCCATAGCCAGTGCAGTCCTTCTTTCCAGCAGAAACCACCTGAGCAAGGCTTCTAGCAGCCCCTGGTCCTCTGAGTTCTGACCAGCATCTCCCACACTGAACAGCCCAAGGCATTCCAGTGCTGCTGTTTCAGGCAACATCTCTGAACCTTTCCAAACATTTTCCATAAGCCATTCCCAAAGACTCCTGAACCACATGGTCAGGTAGTCACATCAATGAATCCACTCCTCTGCACCAAATTCTGTCTTGATTACTTTTTCTTCCTTGCTGAGGCAAAATGCCCAATGCCCAAAATTGAAGAAGGAAAGGTTTATTTAGCTCACAGTTTGTGGAGATTTCACTCTATAATTGTCTCACTTTAGGACAGAGTAGCAAATGAAAGAGGACAACAGTTCATGGTGGAAAACAGCAAAAGAAGAAAGAGCAAAAAGCAAGCAGCAAATGAGCAAGCCTCTTTCTCTCCTTTATATCTACTCCTTGAAGCCTCACTCATACCCATAATCTCAGCACTGGACCATGAATCAATAACAAATTCCAGATGTTTGCTCCATGACTGCATGAGGTTTTGGGGGAACATCTACACTTAAGCAATAACAAGATTTCTCAAAAAACTACAATTATATGTTCCATTCAACCCAGCTATTCCCTTTCTTGGTACCTTCTTGAAAGTATTAGAAGCATCATGCTATGATGATATATGCACACCCATGTTTATAGTAGCACAGTTTGTAACAACCAAATGTTGATAATACCCCAAATGCCCATTTACTGATGAATGGCTAAAGAAGATTTTTTTTTTTTTTTTTGCGGGACCAGGGTTTGAACTCACGACCTTGCACTTGCCCAGCAGGTACTTGTGCCTCGGAGCTATCTCCCCAGCCCCAAAAGAAGATTTTTTAAAAACACAATTGCATATTATTCTGCAATTTTGAGACATTTCTAGGGAAATGGATGCACCTTGATTCAATACTCTTAAGTAAAGTACATCAGAAATACATGTTCTAATATCACATAGTTTCTTTGGTGTGAGAAACTGAAAGTATAAATAAGCACTAACATGTGTAGCAGATGTCGGGAAATGGGAAGACAATGTTCGAATGAAAAGGGGAGCACTGTATGTCTTCAATTGCTTTCCTCTGTAGCCCCATAATCTCCTTGAACATAAAATTTGGGAAACCACTGAGTTATGGGATGTTATAGCACATGTTCTCTTATGTCCTGAGTCCTCACTGACCTTGAAGGTTTGGGGCCAAAATATTGACTATTATTGTAGCCCTGATGTGTTTTGAAACTGTCACATTGTTATTTCTCATTAAATGTAATAAAAATACTAATAAAAAAGAGGAATAAGGGAGTGAAGATGGAGAAAGGAAAGAAGAGACAAGAACAGAACAGAAAGTCTTTATAAATACAGAGGGGAAGGAAGGTTGAAGGGATGGGAAGGGAATGGGAAAAAAGAAATAAGATATTTCATGTACAGGTGCAAACTTCTTGAGATGAATGTTATTACTACACATGTCTAAAATTTTCCAATAAAATAAAAGGAAAAGAATGAGCTGTCGTATGAGCAAGCCAGAGTACAGAGGCTTAACAAAATAAGGGATTTTTCTTTCCTTCTGGTTTTTGAGATAGGGTGTTATGTAGTTCAGGCTGGCTCTGAACTCACTATGTAGCCAAGGCTGGCCTAATACTCATGGTACGCCTCCTACCTCAGCCCCTCAAGCTCTGACACTACAGTATGTGCCAAATAAAGGGCTTTTCTTATGCCATGTAATGGCCTTTTATGTAGCACCTTGGGATGATGTGCCAGCTGCCTGCCATGAGGGACCAGTACCTTTGAGTTTGTTGCTCTACTGTCCCTTACATGCTATCCTCATCTTTATGCTACAGGGTTGTCTGCATGTCAATGTAATTGTCAGTAACAAGGGAAAAATGTCAAATGTGAAGAGAATACTCACCTTTTATTTAAGGATATAACTGAGAAATTATACACAGCTTTCTGCTTTTGTCATATTGACATGTGGACATCTGAAAATCATTGATATATGATAGAATGGGGAAATACCTATTAGCAAGAAGCACTACTACCTTGCATAAATGTAGGCAATGTATTCCTCCACATCACATCCTAAATGAATCCACATCCCTAAAACACTGGCTATCCAACTTTCCAAGATACAGAACACTCCTGCCTCTGGAACAAGGCAAACTAAGACACACCCTCTATTGTTACCTCAGCTCCTCTTTTTTGTCACCACTTTCTCAGTGTGACAGCTGCTAAGTTATACAGTTCACAAACCCCTATCTGGAGAGAGCCCAGCCTCTCTCTCAGTTCCTAGGGAAATCCAAAGCCCACTTTAGAGTAAGAAACTAAAGTCAAGACAACAGAGCCATGTAAGAATATTCCACTAAAGGTAAGCATATAGGAAAACAGATTAGGTGAGTGAACAAATGCATCACTGGCTCATATCTTATATAGCATCTCCTGGAAGGCCCAAGCACAGAATAATACCTCCACATACTGTATTCCTGTCTTCCCAGATGCTGGGATCATTCAATGCACGTCTGTTGAGACAGAGTCAGAGAGCCAATATTTGACATTAATTTCAGTAGCATAAGGGTGATAAATGGACTGGCTGCACGGTGAACCCAAGAGTGGCAAAGTAACACATGTGCAAGGAAAAGGTGATACAGGACCTGGAAAAGCCCCATAGCCGTGGTTCGATGAAGTAATGATTTGTGTCCAGCCTGCAGGAGGCCCTCATAGTGCAATAGGGGAAGCACGTGCTAATTGAGGCCAGAAATCATCTTCATTACCACCGTATTTCTCTTATCCTTCACCTCTAAATGAGACCCAGTGGGGTAAGTTTGGAACATGATTACCAGGGATTTTGCAAGGTGGCTCATTAACATAATTCTTCTAATTAGAAACCGAAGAAGCTCTTGTTGAAAATTTTCCACTAAACATTACAGGGCCATAATTTCTGCATCATTATATTCTAATTTCAGATATCCTCCTGTGATCTCTGAAGGACTCAACTTTCGAGTTCTTTTTTTCATGTAACAAATATTTGTGGAGTGCTTGTGCAGCATCTCCTCAAGTAATGGTTTAGGTGTTGATACTGTAGAGAGATGAGACAGTCCTTGCCTTAAGAAGCTCACAGTCTAATAGGAGGCACAGGCAAGTATACAGTGACAATGTAAAAGAGACAAGGGGTGGTGTGCATGTACATGCATATATGCGTGTGCCACAGAGGGACAGAGAATGCTGTGCAAGAGAAGAGAAAAGCAAGATCGTGAGCAAGATGAAATTCTTGTGGGAAAGTAGCCTCTGAACACACTGCAGAGTGTGAAGGTGGGGAAGAGATTCAGGGAAAGCTTTCTCAATGAAGCAGTGCATTACCTATTTTGAGGATGTGAAGGCAAAAATAGGAAGAAAAGTCACTCGGACTGAAGAGCAAAAGGTACAAGGACTAGACACTTAAGAGAGGATGGAAGGTCCAGGGACCTGCAAGGGGCTGTGTGCATGGAAATAAAAGACAATGGGCAAGTGGACAGGCATTCAATATTGATGGGGGGCTCAGATGACCGCCTGCCTTGGAAACCGTGGTAAGGAGGCATTTTTGAAATCTCAGAGAGGAGGGGAAGGAAAAGGTAAGGTAGAACATTGGTCAAAAATACTTTATCATTTGATTCCTAGAGAATAACCCTCCCAGCAAAAGTGTTTTCCTGTTATTTAAGAAATGTTTCCACTCTTAGCTGGGCGTGGTGGCTCACACCTGTAATTCCAGCACTCGGGAGGCTGAGGCAGGAGGATTGGTGCGAGTTCGAGACCAGCCTGGGCTACAAAAAGTGAGCTCAAGGCCAGCCTGAACTGTACAGCGAGACCCTGTCTCAAAAAGACAAAAAAAAAAAAAAAAAAAAAAAAGAGAGATGTTTCCACTCTTGCCAATCCTCACCATCTTAATGTGGCCCTATCAGAGGAACTAGGCTACAAATGACTTTGTCTGATGGCCACATCTGATTGGTTTAGAGCGAGATCATCTTATTAGTAAATCAATCAGATTTCAGGGACATTCCAGGCAAAAATGGGTTTAATGTTGTGTGCATCCCACAAGAAAGAGACAGTACATGACTTTCTCAGCCTTCTAGAGTACAGTAATCAAGTTGCCAGGGAACTGATAAGAGACAGAAAAGAGAGAGAGAGAGAGAGAGAGAGAGAGAGAGAGAGAGAGAGAGAGAGAGAGAGAGAGAGAGGCAGAGAGACAGAGAGACAGAGAGTGAGAGACAGAGAGACATAGAGAAAGACAGAGACAGAGAGACAGACAGAGACAGAGACAGAGACAGAGAAGGGAGAAATTACAGATTAAAGGAATTGGCTAATGCGTTTATGGTGCCCATAATGTTCTATGATCTGCTTTCTGCAAGCTAGGAAACCAAGAGCATGTAAGTCAGACTGATTCCAGAGGCTGAGAACCTAGAGCTCTGGTTTCTGAGGGAAGAAGTTGGATGTTCCAATTTCAGAAGAGAAGAACATTGCTTTTGTGGATCATCTAGGATGCACATGGTGCTCACCCTACTGATGAGGTGAGATGACCTTCTTTGTTCAGGATCTTCATTCATATCCATGATTCAAATGCTAGTCTCTTTGCAAAATATCCTTAATGGACATATACCTCTGCCAAATATTCGACCACTTTTCTATATACTCCTTAACCTAGTCCAGTTGAGATATAAAATTAACCACAGAGGATTGGTCCAAACTTTTATTACTTGAGATACAAACTTGGTGGTTATAGGGATTTGGGGCGACTTTCCTAGGATTACACAGTGATCCTAGTGGGCTCCAGGCCCACAGTGTTCCCACTTGTTTAGGTGTTGTTTCCCAAAGCATAGGCTACTCTGCACAGAAAACTCCACGTTTTTCACTAGCTTTCACATTATTTCAGACTCAACTATACCTCACTTATTTTTGCCTAACATGACATAGTATCTATCTTATGAAAAATAGTAAAATGGACTATAATAAATATATTGCTTAAGTGAAGAAAGTTGACAGGAATATAGATACAAGACATGATATATAAAGCCCCACACATCCCAGTGGCATCACTCATTAAAGTCCTGCCATGCTAAATTCATAAAGCAGCCTGGGCGTGGTGGCTCATACCTGTAATCCTAGCACTTGGGAGGCTGAGGCAGGAGTATCGGTGCGAGTTCTACACCAGCCTGGGCTACAAAAGTGAGCTCAAGGCCAGCCTGAGCTGCATAGTGAGACCCTGTCTCAAAAAGAATAAAATAAAATAAATTCACAAAGCGTATTTGTCTCTCTATATGTTCTCATAAAATCATGCTCACGCTGTTGCTCGTATGTAATCCTTGTAGATTTTACTATTATCTGATCTTTTTGCAAACCTTAAGAACAGACTAATGTCCACCAGGGTCTAAGCAATTAACTATGTTTAGAGGAGAAGTTAGATTGGACTATTGAAGATATGGTCTGGTCAAGGTTAGGATGAGGGTCAGTGTCTTAGTTATCTTTTACTCCTTGCTGAGACAAATGCCCAACACTCAAAATGAAGGAAGGAAAGGTTTATTTAGCTCACAGTTACTGGAGGTCTCAGCCCATACTTCGCTGGCTCCAAAGCAGACAGGCACATGGCAGAGAGCAGCAGTTTATGGCAGCAGAACAACAACAAAATGGTGATGGAGGCAACCAACCAATCAGGGCAGCAGAGCAACGCCTGAGTCTGTCTCTCTGTCTCTCTTTATATTACATTCAGACTCTGCCTCAGCCTATCTGTCTTAGGCTACACCCATAATCCCATCAGTACTAAAACATATAATCCCAGGAATCATGAATCAAGTCTTAAACTCTGGAAGTCCCTGCCCCATGATTGAATGAGGATTTCTGGGGGACACTAGACATAAACCATAACAGTCAGGATGGGATTTCTCATAGAAAGAGCCATCTGGGTCCTTCACAGCACTAAGCATCCATTTAATTAACTCTGAGCCAGACCTTATGTGAAGAATGGTCATGCATCTCATTAATATTTACCAAACACCTACTAAGCTCTAAGTATGACAGAATGAGTTACCCACAGTTCTTGCCTGCAAAGTATCCACAACACAAAGCATAAATGCACAGTAATAATCCACATCACACCAACACAAATGCAAGGCACACATAGTAGCACCTTGGTTCACAAATAATTTATTATTTGGGGGAAGAGGGCCATATCTGTATTGGTGTGGGTTAGATAGCTGCATTGTGTTTGTGGAGTCTACGGACGGAAGTAAAATTCTACCGAATGCTTCTGTTTGGGACTTGTTTGCAAACACAATGTTTGTGAACCAAGGCATTAATATACAGTGAGTCCACCAAGACACCCCTCAGGAGAAGACATACTTGCATAAATACTTTTTTAAAAGTCTGTCAATTTTCACTTTATTTTAAAGAGAAAAAAGGAAAAAACCCAACAGAAACTCAGTAGTTGTTGAATATTGTTACCTTCAAATTAGTTGCTCAGGTTACAAGATTTAGGCATGCATCAGTGATGAGACAATGTAAGCACAAACCATTTGTTTAAATGAACTGAAGGAAATCAGTGGTATAATCGCCAGGCGTGGTGGCTCACGCCTGTAATCCCAGCACTTGGGAGGCTGAGGCAGGAGTATCGCTGCGAGTTCGAGACCAGCCTGGGCTACAAAAGTGAGCTCAAAGCCAGCCTCAACTGCACAGTGAGACCCTGTCTCAAAAAGCCAAAAAAAAAAAAAAAAAAAAAAAAAGAAATCAGTGGTATAACTATCTTATCTATTCTACATATATATTATATATATATTATTTTCCCTCTTACTTTTCTCCTTTCACCTATTCCAGTTGTTCTTTTCTTTTGAGCAGTTTCTTTCCTTTTCACAATTATAATTTATTGAAACATCATGAGATTAGTACAAGTGACCTTTGGCCTCTATAATGACAGATGCACAGCAATGCTGGCCATTAGTTTCCAGACATGTATTAGCATGGCCTACTGCTGCTTGGTTAGCTTTGATCATTGAGACTGCTACACGTTCATTTTCAATTTCTTCTCTAAGGGCCAGCAGTGTCATGGATTTTCTGCCTTATTTGACATCCTCTAAAGTCTCCTATGAGCAGGCAATAAAATCTGTTGAAAAAGAAACACTTTTTATATTCCTGAGTGTTATATCACCTATCACCTATTGCATTATAAGTGGTATCAGTGATTGGGAAGGCATGGCATATACCATTAATGGTTGAAGGTTGGTGGCTCAGGCATTACATGATCATTATACTACTACTTTGCATTTATGCATAAATCTTCACTTCACAAATGAAAAAGAAGCTCGGAGATATAAAGGACTTGCCTGAGTCAGTCACATGAAAGCAGCAGTACTGGTGATAGAACTCAGGCCTATTGATTGTGTATTCAGTTCCTTTTGTATTCAGCATCCCCATACAGATTCAGGACTGTACACAAGCTAAGGGCTCTTGCTCACCTGCTTACATGTTGCTTTTTGTGACGAGACCTGGTATCACTTTTTCTTCTTCTGCCTTCACATACAGCTGGCTCCATTCACAAAGCCCGAGCTTAGCAAGTTGAGTCACAGTGCCTGGTTCACACGATCTATCCCTGCCCAGAGGGCACCTGGTCCACCCTTACTGGCAAGGAGGTGTTCTCCACTGGGATTGCTACAGAGATGGGTTGCAAGTCTGAAGCTGCCCATAACCATTCCTGCCTCTCTTCGGGAAACATTCACTGGAGAATGAAGTCACTACAGACAGCACAGAGCCAAGACATAGAATACGTAAGTACTCTTCGGCTCACTTTCAGCACTGGACACATATGGTTGCGGCTGTCCTACCACAGAGTATCAAGGAGCATGATGCTGGAAGTGCCTTTTGTGCCTTATGCTCACTTGAGTCAGGTTCCTGCAATTTCAGTCAAGATTCCTAATTAATAAAACCACCCATGTCATATCTAAATTCCTAGAGACTGAATCTAAGACTTTGGGGAAATTCACTCTGGAATCCAGGGCCTAAAATCCTTGGCAACCAGCCAGCTCTTCCTCCAGGCAGCAAGCCAGAAGGATGGAAAGGGTCTCAGTCTCTGTCATCCGTGCACCACCTTCCTCAGTGAAACTGGGCGGGGGGTGGGGGAGGTTGATAAATAGCTCCTTGTACAGCTTGAGGAGAAGAACACTTCACAGTATTGGAGATTTTGGCAATAATTTCCCAACACATGCTCCTGTTAGAAAGGTGCATGGTGAAAAGTTGGGCATCTTTCCTTGAAATAAACAAAACATCCACACATTATGTACTTAGTAAAAAAGAAGTGCATTTGAAATTATATCATTATGTACTTAGTAAAAAAGAAGTTCATTTGAAATGATATATGAAGGACAATTTAAAACATGAGAGGCTAACAGAAGGGGGAACATGGAATGGAGTTTTAAAGCAGTGTTAACTACATAAAAAAGGGCAGAAAACAAAGATCAACTGCATATCATAATTTAGATATATTGAAACAGCACCCATAAAGAATAGGATTCCATGTATTTTACAAGTGAACACACCCAAGGGGTGTGTTCAAAAATAGTCCAGTGGGTCCTCAAGGGGTAAGGGGCAAGAATAAGGACTGAGGGTGAACGAGAGGGGCTTTGTCTCAGCCAGTGATGCTCCTGTGCCATGCCTATAGTGACCTGGCATTCTGCATCTGAGGGCACAGACAACGACAGAAAGAACAGAGATAGAGAGCAACAGTATAAAGTGTCAACAGTGGTTGTATTTTGGTCAGTTACCATTTTGTTACCAAGAAAAGGACCTTGAGGAAGCTTAAATTAAGGAGGACACCTTCATGGACACAGCTGTAGGGGGGAGCTGTGATTGGGAGTTATTCTCTCCCCCTGCTCTGGATCTGAGCTGTGTGCCATCTCCTATGGACCCCTCTTCCTGCCTGCTCTCTACTGCCATCCTCGAGGCGCCTTCTCTGCTCATGCACCCCAGCTAGGAGACCCAGTCTGGGCCCATGGCAGCTTCACGGAGGGCTCTTCAGCACGATCCACACATGCATTCCCCAGCTGCTCAGTTTCTATGACTCTCTGGGAGACTGGGAGTCAGATGTGCGTCCTCCCTTTAAACAGTGCCGGGACAGTGAAAGTGAGAAGGTGGATAAAAGGGAAACAAGTGAGGCCTGAAGCTGAAATGAGAGTGGAAGGAAAAGGTGAGTCTGTCTTGCACATACTGTCCCTCAGTATGAGATTATGAATGGTCATTTTCCCCCTTAATTCTGTAGCACCATCCGCTTTGCCTAAAATGAAAGCAGTTGGAATAAAATGATTAGTGTATAGAGGTGCAGGCTCTGGAGTCAGAAAAAACTGCCTTGAAATTTTTATACCCACATGCTGGCTGTGTGACTTGAGGACACACATCGAGTCTCTGTGAACTTCACTTTCCTCAGGTCAAATACAGTGTAGGGTGTTAACTTTCTCACAAGCTATTGTAAGCGTGAGGTGAGATAAAGTACTGCATTGAGCATAGTACCTCACGTACAATATTCACTCAAAAATGTTATTATGCCTTAGCATTATGCATAATTTTAAATTTTGAGGGTACTGAGTACTGAACCAGTACCTTCACACTGAGCTACATCCAAACACTTAAAATTTTGAGACAAGGTCTTGCTAAGTTCCTCATTTTCTCAAGATCGTCTTCAACTTGCAATCCTCTTGCTTCAGGAATCTTACACCATGAACAGCTTGTACACAATTTTTACAGTTAGAAATTACTTAGAAAAACAACACACTGCCACATGGCAGTTGTTTCTGAGTTGGCAGGGCAAGACTCTGTTGCTGCTGTTGTTTACCTCCCTGTTCCTCCTTGGAGTACAGAATTCATCTGTGCCACAAATGGTTGTTGGAAATTATCACTGTGTGTCTGGCTCCCCTCCCATATACATACATAATCAATAAACTAAGACAGCTCCTTCTTCCTCACAGCCCTAGTCTGCCAGGCTTAATTGACCATCGCTAAGCATGCTCAGAGGGTCCCTGGGCTCATGTGTTAATAGACTGCATACCCACTTAGTCGGGAACTCCCCAGTTCCCCAAGCCTAAGCAGGCTCTAGGCTCCTTTCTCAGCCCATTGCATTCTGGGAGGCTGTGGGAGAGAGGAGGTCACCAGGTGGTGCATCTGATCAATTAATTAGGAGCATGTTGAGCAGTTTGATTCCAAGCCTAGCTAATTGTGTAATTAAATCTGTACCCATCCTCCATCGCAACTCCTCTTTTAAAGTGCTATCTCCAACTCACAATTTTTGAGTCCTGCTCATGTCTCCCAGTAGCAGACATGGTCCCTCCTACGTTCCTGCTCCTCATTTTTTTAAAGTTTTATTTTATTTTAAACTAGGGGAGGGGAGAGACTGCTAATTACTTCTGAGTCTGAAACCCGTGGCTGGGAAAACACCTTTTGAGAGCCTATAAGGGTAGAAGGGGGAAAGCTTTCTTTAGAAGGCTGAAAGGATTAAAAGAAATAACGAGACCTGGATTAAGCTTTGCAAGCAAAAACTCTTCAGCTAGCATTGGTGCAACAGCACCTGTGGGTCGTCTCCTCTGGAGATGCTGGGCAGACAGTGCTGTTGACACCCTGTCTCTATGCTCTACCATAAGAACCTTGTTTTTCTTCATGATATCCACATGTACAATTAAAACAAAATGTTTTTCACAGGCTCCACTGAGCAGGAAACACCAACGAGACACTTCTGTCTACTGAGATGCTGATGGCAGACATCAAAGAAGATGATTTGTCATAAGTAACATGGGGCTCATAGAAGAGGAAGATTTTGTTTGTTACCCTCTATCCTTTTTCTTCTTCTTCTCTGAAGACAAATGCAATGTCTAGAGGTTCCACAACCATTTTATGTTGAGGAAAAAAAAAATCTAACCTCTAAAGATGTAACTGGGCTATAAATGGATTTCTAGTGTCATCATGAAGAGCCCTAACAGTCTAGGCTGTCCCTTTGGGCTTGTTGTTACATGAAAAAAAAAAAAAAAGTAAATACTTAATATTTGATCACCCAATGTGGTCAACTTAGACCCATAGCTGAGATACTCCTGATTGGCACGGTTGCTGAAGCAAATGTGGTGTAAAGATGTATTGGGGTGTCACAGTAAGAATAACCACAGTGGGTAATGAGCACCTGATGTTGAACAGTGTGCTGGTTGAATGGCTATGACTATAACAAAATGTCTGAGACAATCAGCTTACAAAGAGAAATAGTATTTTTAGGCTCACAGTTTTAGAAGACTCAGCCTGTGAACAATGACTCTGCTGCTTTGGATCTGTGGCCACACAGCACATGATAGCAGGAATGTGTGGTACCAGAGGATTTCCCTTCACTTTACAACAGCCAAGGAGAGAAGAAGAAAGGAAAGATTGGTGACCTATAATTCTCTTTGAGGACTAGTTCCCAATGACGGCATTTCCCAGTGGGCTCCACCTCCTGAAAATTACACCACCTCCCAACACCGCCAAGCTGAGGAGTAAGCCGTTGGATAATATTACAGACCTGGACTATAGCACATAGAGTTACTGGGAGGATTGCACAAGGAGAAATATTTAAAATTCAGCACAGGGCTGGAAGATAGCTCAGTAGAATAAGTACTTGCCTGACAAGCAAAGAGCCTTGAGTTCAATCCTCAGCTCCAAACACACACACACACATACACACACACACACACACACACACACACACACATGCATGCACGCACGCACGCACACACGCACACGCACGCACGCATATGCATATGCACATGCACACAAATAATAAATAAGAAAATAAAAAATAAAAATTCAGTACAGGCACATGGCAAGCATGCATAAATCTTTGCTTTTTTTAGAACTTGAAACTGAAAGGGTCTATAAGGCTTATCAAGATGCAGTGATAGAAAAATGAGACATAACCAACTCCAAGATTTGGAAAACCCTAAAAGAAATAGTCAACCAGGATTCAACTACTGTAGTGGTTGATACATTTTGTCAACTTGGCTGGATGACTCAGCAGTTTGGTTCCCTGTTGGTGGGAGCCCCGCTCTAGGGTACAATTGGTTCCTCCCTGGAGCGTGACCAGGGCCTACCTAGGATATGATTGGCTCTTCCCTAGAGGGGGATCAAGGGTCCATCCTGGGGTGTGATTGGTTCCACCCTAGGGCACAATGGGCCCACGTCAGATTGACTGAGCACAAAGAGACTTATTAAAGGACTGAGGAAGGAGTCAAGACTTTACTTCATCGGAGAAGCTTCAGTCTTCGCATTCAGCCTGGACTTCATCGTCTGGCTTGCAGCGCAGACTCTTCAGCCTCCAGCTTGGATCTTTTGCCAATCGTCACAGATTCTTCAGCGTCCATTTCAGACACTTCAGTCTTCCATCGCAGACCCATCAGCTGATGAATAGAGACTTACACAGAGTGCTGCAGTGAAGTCCAGACATTGGGACTGAAATCTTCAGCATGGAGGGTGCAGACACCCTCTGCAGATTTTCTAATCTGACTCTGTGGCTGACTATTGTAAGCCAATATTATAATTCCTTATAGATTATATATTTTGTGTTAATATACATTCTTTATATTACATCTGTTCTGTTCCTCTAAGTAAAACCCTGACCAATGCAACTACCTATTTTGTTAGCAAATATCCTACACTAACTTATTGTACTGTACCCTATGTGACCTCAGGAGGTTTTTATTCCATCTTCAAATCTCATTTTTCCCTTCTCCAAAATGGATTTTACTGTTTGGTTTCTAAATATGTATCTCCCAAAAGCTCATGTTGTCAAGGTTTGGGCTCTAATACAGCTGTGTTCAGAGATGAGGCTTTTGAGATATGATTGGAGGATGAGGGGTCTGACTTCATTCATGGATTCATTAATGGATCATAAATTAATGAGGATGTAGGGACTACTTGGAGGAAATAGGTTCCTGGTGGTGTGCTCTTGAAGGGGCCGTTTTGTTTTTGAGCACGTCCTCTCTGTCCTCACTTTTTGGCTGCCACGAGTTGGGCAGCTTTGTACTATCCTGTGCTCCCTGCCATGATATTTCTTCCTTGCTCAGGCACAAAAAAAATGGCGCTAGCTGGCCATGGACTGAGCCCCATGGAACAACAGACCAACTGTTTCTTCTTTTAGGTGATTTTCTCAGGTATTTTGTCACAGCAATGGCAAATTGATTAACACTGGAGGCAGTTGTTTAAAAAAGATAACATAAGACACGGTCAGTCTAAGGGCTTAATGTGTGTGCCCTTAAGGTGGGTAATTCTGTAGGACTATGGTCAGAAGCATAAAAGGTGAGAATTGTGCAGAGCATCAAAACTTGGAGCTTCCACAAGATGCTACTCCAGCCTTAGCTAAGGTGTTTCCTGTCAGGCCTCAAGAAAAGCAAGAAGCACTCAGCATATTGCTTGCTTTGTTAACAATCTCTGAGAGGCAGTAAATTCCCAAATTCTTGTTTCAGCTAAATCAAACATATCACAGATTCCATTGGCATTTAATACTGATATTATAACCCTCAGAAATAACAAGTGAAAGTAATTAACTTTAATGATTCCACCAAACCCAATATGCTTGATTGTAGTGTGTATGTCTAATTATCTTCTCTTTTTGTCGTTATACAGTGTGTGATAAAAACAAGCCTATTTGAGGGACAATGGCACTAATTTTAAGATGTATTAAAGAAAGTTGCACCTGCAGCACCTTTTAAAGGGTTGCTTGCTCACTTGAAACTTTGAGAGGGAAGAAAGTCAGTTAGCTTGTCACAGGAGGCAAAGAAGGAAGAAGGAGACAGGAGAGGCTCTGAACCAGTGGTGGCAGACCTACGGCAGTGTGCTGCAGCCAACTGTCTGTCACAGTTGAAAGCTCTAGAAGATCTGTCATTATTACTCTAAACCATGGTCAAACCAGTCTTCCTGTCAGCAGAAGAGAAACAGAAAGAGACCTGAGCCTCTAGGCCAGTGATTAACAGAGTCACAGAAAGCTTAATTTGCTGAAAGACACATTACCACAAAGTGGTACATCCAAGGTGAAATCCAGTTGATCAGACCCTAGGCTCTGGACTCATGATGACTACTATATTATTGTCTTTTCTTAGAGAAGAAGGTCTACTTTCCATTAGCTTTATTTCCATCTTTGAGTGGATAAGCTATCACTCATGAAGGTCATGGTCATATTGTTCCTTCTGATCTTTTTTCACTTTTTACACACTAGTCAATTTATAATGAACCATGGTCATGAACAGACACTGAGTAACAATTACAGAAAGTTACCACTCCCACAAAAACATGTCTACAAAGATTACATAGCAGCTTCTCACAAGTTCCCTGACATCTTTTCTAAGAAAAACATTTCTGTCTGCAGCCTGGCTTCATTTGGGCAAAAACTTAAAGAATTTTGATGAGTGAAGTTATGGGTAAGCATGACAATTTGGTTGACAATATGCCATGATGTGTTCTGAATCTGGCACACCTAGATTCTTGCCCTAGTCCTGTCGTTTAGTTAAGATGTGTTTCCTTTATCAATATTTCACATCTCTGAGCCTCATTATATGCGAGATGGGATAATGATAGCAGCTGGTGTGAATTGGTGTGAAAATTAAATGAAATAATTCATACAAAGAGCTTCATACTATTAAGGATATACACCGAATAGTTACAGAAATGGTTATTATATCCTTAACTGAAGGAGCCCCTCTTTGAGCAGAAAATCTGTCTGGAAATTTTCTAAACTCTGCTAGACTGTAGAAAGACAGATTTCTTGTTAACAGTAAACTTATTCTGAAGCATGAATACCAACCAGGAAAAAGGCCATATTTACACACACACACACACACACACACACACACACCACAACGAAGTGAACACATTCAGCAATTGTTGATGCCTTCACACAACCACTCACCTCCTAGCTTTTCCCCTTCCTTAGCGTTCCCCAAAATCTTCTAGAAGACATTTGGGGAGCTCCTCCTCCAATCTGATTAATTTCCCTTGTTAACTAACAGCGTTCAATATATTTTGATTTTATTGGGAAGAAGTTCAGAAATCAAGAGTATTTCACTTCTGAAAGACAAGTAATGTGTGGCCTTTCCCAAGTGATCTTTCTTCCATTTAATATTTTCCCTTCAAATGAAAAGTACACTGGTTAACAGAGAGGCTTCAAGGTCATATTAGAGCACTGTTCCAAATAAAAGAAGTCTTGCTATAGGATTTTAATTAGATCAAGTAAAACTAATTCCTCCTTGGGTGCTTATTCCATTTCCTTTCCTTTCTGTAATTACTGCCAACATAATGCTCCTCACACACACAAAAAGAGCTGAAGAAAGCCCTGCGATTATCCTTCACTTCTCCTTCATGCAAGAAATTAGGTAGAGTCCTGCTGCATTCAGTCTTCCTAAGTCTGCAGCTAATAGTCCCAGCAGCTCTTCACACAGAAGTGCCTGTATCACTACAGGAGTGAGGGAGGTTTTGATGCAATTCTAATACCATGATACACAAATGTCCCTCTTACCTCGTCCACCAAAGGTGCATAACTTTCACAAAGAAAGTCATTTTGTCAGTCAATAAACATGAATTACATGCCTTCCAAATACTCAGCAGGGTTGTAGGTACATGGGAGTATAGATTGCATACTAGGAGAGGAGCACCACTAGGCTTGTCAAAACATAATTAGCAACAAAAGAAATTAATAACATTCAGCTTCAACCTATAGGAGCAAAGCCAGTGTATATGATGATGATAATGGAAAGCCAGCCAGAATATTTCACAGAGGAGGATAATCTTTAGCTGGCCTTGGAAGCACCACTGGAGTTCATATCATTCACTCACTTAAAAATAATATTTACAAAGAGTTTAATATGTGCTGCACACTGCACATACTGCATGTGCAATATTTCATTTTGTTCTTCAGTACTATTAAACAAGTGCCATCCTTACTTCTATTCTACAGATAAGAAAATCCAAGGCTCAAATATGTTAAGTAAACTATTCAAGGATGCCGAACGGTGAATGCACTGGGATTTGAATCTAAGCTCCCCTGACTCTAGAACCCAAAACAAAATGGGACAGTAGAATGGAGCTCAGTGAGCAGAAAGAGGTCATTCTGATTAGCTGAACAGGAGAATAAAAATAGGATAGGACCATTATAAAGGGTCCAAAGTGGTGTGTTTCCTCTACCTCTAACATCATTTTATTTATTTATTTTTCCAATTCTTTTGTTGTTTAAATTTAACAATGGTTATATTACATATTTTCATCATCGGATCAGTTTAGATTAATACATATAGGTATATAAGATCGATCAAACAACTAAACATTAACCTTTCTAAATCCACATTATTTTTTTTTCTTTTCCCCCTTTTTTTCTTTGAAAGTTGACATATTACATATTGTCCTCACAATCATTCTATAGAGTGCAGTGTGTGGGCATGACCCACCTCCCTATTAATGTTGCATAGAAAAAAGAAAGAAAGAAAGAAAAAAAAAACAGGAAAGAATATACTTCCGTTTGGACTAAGAGGAAGCAGATACATATACA
>PVJA010037069.1:7596-20755 GCA_004027025.1 Myocastor coypus
TTTTTTTTTTTTTTTTTTTTTTTTTTTTTTTTTTTTTTTTTTTTTTTTTTTTTTGTCTTTTTGAGACAGGGTCTCGCTATGCAGTTGAGGCTGGCCTTGAGCTCACTTTTGTAGCCCAGGCTGGTCTCGAACTCGCACCAATCCTCCTGCCTCAGCCTCCTGAGTGCTGGGATTACAGGCGTGAGCCACCACGCCCGGCCCCCTCCCTGATTCTTAGTTCTCCTTTCCTTTTGAATAATTTCTTGTACTTTATAATATCTGTTATATTTGTTGTTCCTTATCTACACTTTTAATTTCTCACAACAGGGAGACAATGGGATGTTGACACAGCATGACCAATTTATTTTATTTTAGGGTGTGGTCTTAAAGTGACCTAGAGATATCTCAAATTTATCCATTTTTGTGACTAATACTCTGTGGTATAAAGAAACTCACAAGTTTTTATCCGTTCATCAATTGATGGGCATAGCTTCGTTTCTAACATTTACCTATTAAAAACTGCTACTGTAAATATGGGTGCACATATACTCTTACGGTATGATACTTTTAAGTTTTGTGGGAAGATACTAATAATTTCAATAGGTAGCTCAAGTAATACCTCTAGTCCTAGCTCTTATAAAAATTCACACACTGATTTCCATAGTCTGCACTCTTACCAACAGTGGAGAAGAGTTCTTTGCCTCCCAGCCCTGCTAGCATTAATAGCACTTATTATTGATTAATTTATTGATAACAGCCATTCTAGAGCCAGGAAGCTAGCTGAGTGGCACAGTGCCTGCCTGGCAAGCTCAACATCATGAGTTTGATTCCAGATGCAGCCAGAAAAAGACCTATATTCTTTCTGAAGTGAGATGTAATGTCAATGTTATTTTAATTTGCATCTCTGACCTGACATGTGCTGCTAAACTCTTCTCTTATATTTATTTACCAGCTTTCTAGAGTCCAGTACTTCTTCATCTGACAAGCGTGTGTTTAGCACAGATACCCATTTGTTCATTAATCTGTCAGTTTAGAGTGATTTTCCTTTCAGTTCTTTGTATGTTTTCAATTTTAGTCCTTTGATGAACAACTGGCAAGAAGATTTTCCTGCTGTATGGGTCGCCTTTTCATGCTGTTGATGATTTCATTTGCTGTGTGAATGCTTTTATTTATTTATTTTATTATTATTTTTTTTTTTTTTTGTCTTTTTGAGACAGGGTCTCACTATGCAGTTCAGGCTGGCCTTGAGCTCACTTTTGTAGCCCAGGCTGGTCTTGAACTCACACCGATCCTCCTGCCTCAGCCTCCCGAGCGCTGGGATGACAGGTGTGCGCCACCACGCCCCACTGTGAATGCTTTTAAATAAGATTCTAGTTGTGGATCATTTGTAGTATTTCCCACACAAGTGGAATTTTGTTTATGAAGTCTTTGCCTATGTCTTCAACAGTTCTACCTATTTTCTCTTGCAGAAGATTCAGAGTTTCTTTTTTAATATTTAGATAATTGATTCATTTTGATTTTAGTTTAGTGGATGATGAGAGCATGGGTCTAGATAGAAAGCCTCCTTTCTGGCATGCAATGGTTAACAAGACAAAAAGGGAAGGCCCTACTAATGTTACTGCCCTTCCTCTGCTATTTCTTTTGTCAAGCAATGTTAGATCTGTTTTCATCATTTCTGGCGCATGCAGCTATGGAAGCTTCATCTTATGAGGGAATGTGGGCTGCCTTTTCCCTCTGTTATTGATTTCATTTGCTGCACCCATATTTTTTCAGTGACTCTGAACTATCTAAGAATCTGTATTTCTTTATCCTTTGACATTGAACTAGAACCAGGGTTTCCTTCAAGGTGCGTCATGGAGGATCGATCCTGCCCTGAATGGAATGAAGTAATGGTGATGCTGGCAGTCTCAGAAACCCAACAAAACCGAAGAGGAGGATTGTCTTATGTTGAAAGGGAAGGAATAATATAACAGATTGTAAGTGGGTTCCACTTTAGGAAAACAGTGGCTTGCATGATCTTGCATGGAGTCTAGTTCAGCCACATGTGTCTCATTTCACAGCTTTAGCATTTTGTATGGTCACTTTGAGGTTCACTGTCCTCATCTAAGTGAAGAGCAGAATGATGCTTATATCTGTGGGTTGTGGTGAGAATTCACTCAAGCAGTGGATACAGAGCTTTGCATGGTTATTGACTCATGTAAGAATTCTGACACCGTAACTTGGATTACCAATTCTTTGAATTTTGCAGATTACAGGGATGCATAGGGATCTTGCTGCATATTCCTCATGGCATCAAATTATAATTTCCTTTAGAGGTGACCACAGGCCGGAGTATTTCCTAGATGCAATGTGAAGCATAAAAACACTGAGTAAGATATAACACATGAAGAGCATGAGGCTTGACTGAAGGAGGAACATGTAGGTGCCCAGCGAGTGGCCCAGGTGTTGAGTGCTTCAGGAGCAGACAAGAGTGAAAGATGCGTGATGGTAGAATAGAACTGTCTAAAAGAATTGTTGCCAGAATTCAGCCTTTCAGTTAGTTGCCAGAGGATCAAGTGGTGGTGACTATGAAATGTGCCTGCTATTCCAGGACCTATGCTTATGGTTAAGCTTGAGTTGGGATAAGTAGGAAATGAACTCCTTACTTTATATCCTTGTCTACACTTACGAGTCCTGTTCCGCTGTATTTATCAGAGCCCTTCAGGCCATCTCTAATACACATTTGGAAAGAGTGCACTGCATGAAATTCACATTGAATACTCTTAAAGCTGAACATATTATCTTTCTTTGTTTCTTTTTTCCTTCCTTCCTTCTTTCTTTCTTTCATTTGTTCTTTCTTTTGTATTTTAGGGAAGGATCTACAGGATGTTCAGGGTAGTCTGTTTACAGCCTCCCAAGAGCTGGGATTGCAGGTGCACGCCATCACACTCTGTCTCAATTGCTGTCTCAGCATGTTCCTAGGGCAGGGCTGGTACAGCAGCTCTGGGATTGAACCTCCTGCCCATGTGCCTGCTTGCAGGCACTTTAATCTGCTGAGATATTTGGCTGGCCCTCATATTATCTTTCTTTCACATAAATCCACTCTTAAAATTTCTGCTTCAGTTGTCATCGGTATTCACACAATGTCACAATTTATACAACTTATAGTCAGCTCTAATGTGTTTTGTTTTGTTTTGTTTTGTTTTGTTTTGTTTTTTGGTTCTTCTGGATTCTGTTAAAACATTTCAGCAGAAGATATATATATAGGGGCCCGGCGGGATGGCTCAGTGGTCTAGGGCGCCTGCTTGGGAAGGCTTGGGGGGTTTCAGGGACCGTGGTTCGATCCCCCGGCACCACATGCTGCGCCAGCCCTCGGGGCGGGCTGAGCCGGCCATAAAAATGAGTGAATAAACAAATAAAGGTTCTGAAACAAGAAGAAAAGAAATTTTTAAAAAAGAAAAAAAAAAAGAAGATATATACATATATGTGTGTGTGTGTGTGTGTGTGTGTGTGTGTGTGTGTGTATCCACAGGTAAGGAGCAACATCTACTAAGCTGCATGTCTTTGTGATATTTCCAAATGGGTCCTCTCAGTCATTGGGGAAGATTATAGTACTCCATGACTGCTTCTGCAAACCTGGAGTCATGCAGACTAAGCTTGAAGCCTCAACCAGTATTTCCTAAACTTTCAAGAAAGCTACTTAACATGCCACTGCCTTTGGACACTTCCCTAAAAGGTAGACCAGCAAATGTGACTAGCTTAAGTAGTTGTAGTAATGGACATGCATCTGAAATATAAGAAGCCCTTACAATAATTTCCAGCATTCACTAATCATTTGGAGAGCTTTCTAGATCTCATGAAAGACTCTTAGCTCTATCCCATGCTCCTTGGTATTATTTCACAACTTACAGGTTTCAAAGTTGTGTTCCTAAGATACCAATCCTATCAATATCCATCAGGTTGGAAGGATTTTCTGCTGATGTACATTGGGTGCAAGTCTTTGTTTGTCCAGATTTGAAACCATATCCTCTTTCTTTTTGGTCATAACTTTCATCTTCACATAAACATTAAGCTGAAAATGACATTGAAAACTTTCCATCCCTGCTAAAGTTTTAGATACAATTCCTATTCCTTTCAGAGTCCTTGGGCCTGCCAAATAGCTCAGCGGATTAAAACTGTAAGCAGACTCCTGGGCTGGGGGTTCAACCCCAAGGCCTCCAGTATCGGTTCCGCCCCCTAGAGTATGCTGTGATAGCAGTTGTGACTGGGCGTGGTGGCGCACACTTGTAATCCCAGCTCTTGGGAAGCTGTAAATAAGTTGATCATTATGTATCCCATCTAGTGGTGAGAGCCCGAACACACTATAGACCCTTCCCTAAAATACAGAGACTTCTCTATTTTTTTCTCCTTTTTCACTCAATATCTTTACATCCTTCTCTTATGGCATAACTTAAAATCTCCTATCACTGTGGCTCATATTCATCAATATGTAATTATTAATTAAGTGGATAAAGAATTATTATGCTTCATAGTTACATATTTTTTTTTTGGAGAATCACAACTGGAAGAGGCTATTTCCCATTATTGTAGATTCCTATCATTGTAGATTTCATGAAAGTAGAATGCCTTAAGTATATTTATGAATTACTTTTACCCTGGGGAAAATTACTAATAATTAATCAGTGCTTTTATACACATTTACTTTTTATACCTGAGTACAAAAATAAATATAAGCACATGTTTCCAGGAGCTTCAAAGTGTTGTTTTACACATCATGTCCTAAAATATTACATTAAATAAACTCTTATTTTGATTTCCTGATAAAATTTTAATTTAAACCTATTACTCCACAGTACTTATGAAAGATCGTCTTCTTTCCTGTTTATAAATACTCTGACTTCAGTGGTGAATTATGTCACTTAATAATAAAGAATTATAATTAGAAGTTAAGAGTTACAACATCTCAAAAAATAGAATATTTTACACCTAAGGTTGTAAGGAAAATGAAGTCTGGGACAGTAAGGATTTCCCGCTTTGCCATAATAACCAGCTCTGTCTGTAAGCAACATTCCAAGAACAGATTACCACTTGTAGAAATACTATGGGTCTTTGTTCCAGTTACTTAATATCAATTTGACCTAAGATTATGAAACTCACATAGATGTGACTGGATCGGGTGAGCCAACCCACCGATGCTCACAGCCGGAGGTGTGGTGAGTCAGTCCAGCCCAGTTGGAGGAGGGAGGGGTGGGGGATGGCCTTTGAAGAGCACATCCCACGCTGGAGCTTTCTACTGAGATCTGCTTCGTACATGACATGAAGTGAGAGGTTTTGCTCCTCTGCATCATTCTGTGAAGATGTTTCTGTCTTGGAACAAACCCACAGCACACTGCAATCTCTGGAAAAAGGAGCCTAACAAATCCTTCCTTCTTTCAGTTTTGCATCAGTATTATAGAAACGAAGACCTAAACCATCCCTCTATGGACCTTTGTCCTTCATATGCACTGCATAAGAGCCTCCTCATCTCTGCCCCATAAACGTTCTTTTCCTTTTTCCAGTAGCTAGGGCCACACAACCTCCAAATGGAGGTTCTAAAAGGTTACAGAAGCACAGATTAGAAGTTCAGAATGAATCCTCGGGACTTAACTGATTTAAGTTTACGTCCCACTGCTTGTGGTGAACTCAAAAGCTATGGCACTCACCCCTAAGTTAATAGCTGTGAATTCTGGGATGTGTGCTCATTTTTAGCCGGTATGGAATTGGGGTCAACTCATCGGTACTATCTGACCTAAAGAGAAGTTTTTCTGGACTATTGGAATGTTTCTACTAGGAAGAAGAGACGATGTCAGTCCTGAATAGCAAAATCAACATCCACAGCATTTATTTGAATAGTAAGTGTATAAATCTAAGATTGAAAGGAGTAAATGTCTTACTATGATAAAATGCATTTCCAATACTATGATCTCAGACCTGTGCTTCTGGTTTGCCAATTTATGCTTTTGTTTGCTTCGTTCGTGTTGTTTTAAGATTTTTCCTTCCAGGTGTGTCTCAGATTATTGGCTCAGTTAGATATAGTGACTCGTGTTGTTCCCATATCTGTGTCAACAGAGCCCTTTCTATTACTAGACAGCAGGTGGCCATAAATAAATGGAGGATCACGCAGTTTTATAGGTCAGGCATAATGATAGCATATCAATATTTCAGTCATTTGCCATCATTGAGGCATGTGGCTGATAGTCTTCTTTGATAGTCAAAGAAATGCTGACAGTCTTCTTCGTAGAGAAGAGAAATGTTTGATGAATAATCAGGAAATCCTAGGTCCTAAGACCAACTCTATAGTCCAGGTATGCTGGCCGGCGTCTCATTTATAATTGCCAGAAAATCTTGAGGCGGAGAAATGCTGCCAGTTTCAGAAGCAGGAAGTGTGCCCTGCTGCTTGGATGCCTGTGATCGCCCATACAGACGTCAGCTGACCAGGTCCAGTGCCTCAGCTCATGGCCTACTCGGGTACTGCAAGGTCAGGTGAATTCTCTTGTCTACTTGCCCTATGTTACACTAATTCCATCCTCCAACTAATCAGAATCCCTCTCTCCTTGTTGCCTTTAAAAGTTTCACTTTGCAACAGCGATTATTGTCCTCCCGTTTTCCTACTGTCAATCTTGACACCTTATGCCCCACTCTTATGCAGGGTGGACCTGAAGAAGCCCAAAGGCATGGTCCCAGCTTAGTCCTGTTGGGAAGTGGTAGTGACTTTAAAAGGGAGAGCTCAGAGGAAAACTCGCTCCCAGTGGGCTCACAATGAAGGGCCCTATGGAGCCCCCGTCCTGGCTCTTCTAATCTTGGCTGGCAGTTGGATGGGCTTCTTCTTTCACCTGTTCCTGTCATGATGCCTTGGCCTCGACTGCTCATCCAGGAGGCCAACCAAGCACAGGCTAAAAGCACACGCACTTGGGAGGCTGAGGCAGGAGGATCGGTGTGAGTTCAAGACCAGCCTGGGCTACAAAAGTGAGCTCAAGGTCAGCCTGAACTGCACAGTGAGCCCTTGTCTCAAAAAAGACATAAATTAATTAATTGACTAATTAATTAATTAATTAATTTTAAAAAGCACACACACACAAAATGTGACACACAGCCAATCTTTGCTTTTCACAAGTTTATTATCTCAGGTATTTGCTGCAGTAGAGGAAAGATGAAAAACACAAAACAGGGTGACTAGAGATACCAACACCTTTTTCTTACAATTTGAAATTTGTTAAGAGAATGCATTTCAAGCCTCCTGACCGTAAATACATATGCATATGCACAATCACACAGTATCTGTCCTGCAACAAAGGTAAATACTTGGTAGTCAGTTCATGCAATGCGTATGTGTATAAAATCATTACACTGTTTGCGTTGTGTATCCAGATTTTCTCAATTACTCAGCAACAGAAATAAAAATGGGAAAATGCAAAGGACAATTCAGAACAAAATAGCCAAAACACTTTGGGTAAGGAAATGAGGGTCCTTTGAGCTCCTGACTTTTCTTTTCCAGAGTTTTTTCATTTTATACTTCATCATGGGCTTCACAAATCTCCCATGTGACTTGGTGGGGTGTGATTCACACTGAGGTTATACTGTCTTCGATCCAGTATAGGAGACTGGACAGAATGCCACATGGACTTCTACAACCTGAAGCCAGCCTGTCTCTTTGAGGGAAGCAGGTACTGACAGGAAATTATTTTGAATGTCCTACAAGATCTGTGTGTCTGGGCTACATGGGAAGAGACGCAGATAGAAGGAGCAGTTTCTGCGGTAGTGAGAAGCCCTGGCAGACAGGACAAACCCGCAGCATCTCCTCCTGAACAGCACACTGTATTTCCTCTGTTCTCCCATCCTGGCAAGGTAGTGCAGCATCCTTGGGAAATTTGTTCCTAAGAAAGTTTGCAAGTCTTCACCCAATCATCTGTTCATTAAAGAAGCTGCTCGATTCACCTCATTGGCTCCATTGCTAAAAATATATATATATATTAAATGTGAAATGTCATATATAGACTTTAAATGTTAATCACTAACCACAAAATTAAAAAAAAATCAGGCAAAAACATCATCAGGAAAAAATATTGAAAAAGATCAGTACTTCTTCAAATTGTTTTATTGAAAAATGTGCGTGAGTTTATTAGCAGAAAATAGGAACATAAATATTACTTCTAAATGTCTGGAACAGGGGCTGGGGAGATAGCTCCATGGTACAAGTGACTGCCTCGCAAGTGCAAGGTTGTGAGTTTGAACCCCAGTCCATTTTTGCTCTGTCTCTCTGTATCTCTGTTTCTCTGTCTGTCTCTCTCTGCCTCTGTCTCTCTCTGTATCTGTCTCTCTCTGTCTCTGTCTCTCTGTCTGTCTCTCTCTGTCTCTGTTTCTCTGTCTGTCTCTCTCTGCCTCTGTCTCTCTGTCTCTGTCTCTCCCTGTCTCTGTCTCTCACTCTCTCTCTGTGTCTGTCTCTCTCTCTTTTTTTCTGGATCTGTGCTGGTGCTTATACTAGGGCTTCATACATGCTAGCTGAGCATGTTACCACTGAGTTATGCACCCAGCCTTTTATATGTTTTTGAAACAAGGTCCTGAAAAATTCCCCAGGTTGAGTTTATATTCCTCCTACTTCAGTCACCGAAATAGTCACAATTATAAATTTTAAGGCAGCATGACTGCCATTACACACACTACACTCTCACTCTCTATCACACACACTGTTTGAACAAAAAAATACTGAATACTCAAATTTAAAAGAAATCATAGTAGCAGACACACCATTAACCCCTCTGAAAATCTTTCCTCTCATTCTGAGCCTCCTCTCCTGGTTGTTCTTGCCGTGGAAGTTCTCTTTGATGACAGAATTGCAGGATCTCGCTATCTTGGTGTCCTGAAGTGCATCCAGAGTGCTTACCCACCGTGATCAATATGACTTTGTGGCAGGCCCAAAAGTCACGTGGGGCTTGATGTGATAGACGCGGTGGATGAGGACACACTATTGTTTTCTCAGCCTGCCTTCCCATTGGAGGGCACTGGGCAGCGATGTTCACAGTATTTTTTAGTTTGTCGCAACAAGACACTCACAAAGTGGGCTTCCACACCTTTTTTTTTTTTTTATCAGAAAGAAGCAAGAAGACCGGCATCAGTGTGCTCAATATGGTGTCAGTGTGTTCAGGGTCTCACTGCTAGATCAGACTCATAGCGATCCTCCCCACTTCAGCCTCCCACAGCTGGGGCTGCAGGCAGGCTCCTCTATACTCAGTATTGGCTTTCCTGCGCCCCCCAGCTGCAGGGCCAGCATGGCAGGCCTGGGATTGAACCCCTGGCCCCTGTTCCTGCTTGCAGATGCTTTAATCTGCTGAGCTATTTGGCTGGCCTTTGAAGAGGATTAATGAAAATGTATCTTTAGTGTTTAATGTAATTATTCACTATATGTTTCCATCCCGTTGTACACCACATGTGTATGTTTCTTAAAAATATACATATTATTCTGCCAAGGTTTTCATTTTTAAATACATTAAAATTAACTCATTTTCCACACTAATGATCATACTTTAGAGTGATGAGAATTCATTTAAATAAGTAAATAAGCTTCAGTGCAAATTGCCACTGGTATTGTGAGTATCACAGGGTAGCTATAGCCCATATAATTAATTATACATTTCAAAATAATGAGAAAAAGCTTCCAGATCCCCAATATATAGAAATGATAATATTTCAGTAGATATGAATAAATGCTCATGGCTCTGCTTTAATTGTCATAATTTATTTAGATGTATTGAATTATACTATTGGACCCATAAGTACATAAAAATATTTTATCAACTCAAGTGAGTGAACTATTACATTCCAAAGAGTGGCCAGCTCATCTTTGTACAGTGCGGCAGATGGGCAGCACTCACTTCACTCACCTTGACTTCCTTCTTAGTGCCCCTTGGCCCAACAGTGCTGACAAAGCTTCGGAGAAAGGTATTACTGTAGTCACATAAACTCCCATGATCAAAGGCTTTTGAGATTTGGACAGTGAGATGTTCAAAGACCAACAAAGAAAGAAAGAAATGGAGTCAAAGTAGTTTGAACAGTGTACGCGGGAGGAGCTAGAAGGGATAAGAGACGAGAAATACATTTTTCTATCACCCTATTGTCTTCCCCTAAAATAGTTACATTTCTTGTGAATCCCCAATGCCCAATGGGCTGTTACGGGATGAACCAAAAAAGGCTATTCTTGGAGGAAACATTTCTGGGACTCTATATTAACTTTGCTCTAGAACATCTCATGCTTAAAAGTAATGGATAGAATTCCTCTCTTATAAAAACTAGCCTACCAATTTTAATTTTATTTGGTTTTTTTTGGTTTTTTTTTTTTTTTTTTTTTTTTTTTTTTTTTTTTTTTTTTTTTTTTTTTTTTTTTTTTTTTTTTGCTTCCTACAAGTACAATAGCTACAGTTCTGCAAAATTAAGGGATTTACATTTTAAAGGCTAAATTTCATTTTAAATGCACTGTAATACACACTGATTTAGTGAACCCCTTTAAACGTCAAAGAATTCTTTGGCTCTGTGAAAAAAAGATCATGACTTTCAAAACATTCTTTAAATATTTGTAAAGTTCAAAGTTTCATAATGGCAAAAGGGAGTCAATAGTTTTAGTCCCAGTCAATTTTGTTCATTAATATTTATGAGATTTTTTACTTCAAATGTGTTGGGCCTTTTTGTGGCCACAATGTTTCTTCCTTAAAAGGATTATTCAATCACTTTATTATTTTCAGTCATGCTAAATATTTCACATGTGGAGGGAAAAAAAAGCTAGTTTACGTTATAGCGGGGAAAATAGAGGGGCAGTGCTGGCAACTTTCATACACGGTTTATTGTTGTTTAAGAGCAGAAACTGTTGTCATAAACATGTCAATAGAAGTATCTTGCTGCCAACTTCCAGAGATAGCAATGTCCACATTGAGAATATGGTCGCGTGGGGGACAACCCTTGGGGACCCTCCTCCTGTCCTTCTCTCAGATAGGAGCTTGCTTTCCCTCAATAAATACATTCTGTTAAAAAAAATACAGTTTTGTGACAACAGTCAGGAATTTAAAAGTGATCATGCAACGTTGTGTACCATATTTACTTACCTTTATGACTTTTGTTTATTTTCTTCTTCCAGGAGAAACATTTTAGTCTAATTTTTATTAGTCTATATTTTTTTCAATTCTAGAAGGAAAAATAATAAAATAATACAGAATTTCAAAACAAGATGATGATAAATTAACAGTGAGATATTTCTTATATATACGTTAGGACAAGTTCTTCAGGGTCTACAGGGTCTCAGTGCACAGACTAGACTCATAGTAATCTGCCTGTGTCAGTCTCCATCACCTTCGTGGGGCCAGCAAGGCATGCTGGACCTCGAACCCCGGCCACTGCATCAGCCTAAGCAGGTGCTTTAATCCGCTGAGCCATTTTCTTGGCCCCAACAGTGATTACTATATTGCATATAGTTGTCTTCAAAATAGCTGCTCAGATTTAGAGATATGAGCATGAAAATCTGATCAAATAGCATAAGCACTGACTTCCTTTCAATGAGCTATTAGGAATTTGCAGTACAGTTGTCTTAACTATCTTGTACGTATCTATAGTTTTCCTTTCCCTTCCTTCTTTTCTTCTTTTCCCCTGTCATAGTTGTTCTTTCCTTTTGAGCACTTTTTAAAAATTTTACAACACATGTTGCACCTCTTGGATCTTATTTAGTATTTCAACTTCTTTTACTAGGGGGCCACTGAATGTTTGCACATGTAAGTCTGATTTATTTCCCTTATAGTATGGGCTCAAGTTGCATCCATTTACCTATAAAAGTCTCCAGTTTATCATCTTTTACAGCTGAGTAGTACTGCATTGCATGAAGCGACCACATCCTTTTTATCCAGTCCTCAGTTGATTGGCATTTGTGTTGTTCTGAAGATTTAGTCACGGTAAATGGTGCTGCCATAAAAATGGAAGCACATGCATCACTGCAGTATGATGTTTTAGCACATGTGAATAGTAGGCAATGCTTACTGTCCTCGTGGAGAGTCAGCACTTTTGTGTCACACATCTTACTTCCTCATCTGATCCCCTTTTCCTTCTTACTCTCTGCATCCATCCATCCGACTCCCCACACTTCCGTACATTTTCCAGTGCCCCATGCTTACATTCTTGTATGCATTTGGCAGGTGTACATGGCACATCTTAACGCCTTTTTTATCCCGTCCTTCCCTTCCCTCTTACCTCCCTCCATCTCTCGATCCTTCATTTTGTTCTTTATACTTTAGATTGTTCATTTAAGAAAACACATATTTAAGCGCGTGTGTGCGATTTAACCTCACTTAACATTATACTCTCCAGCTGTATCCATTTTCCTAAAAATGCTTCCGGTCTACCGCAGGGTCCTACTCCAAGGTGCATAAATCCCACGTCTTCCTATCTGCGCATCTGCTGATGCGCACACACACAAGCTTCCTCCAAGCCTTAGCTGCAATGCCTTGTGCTATTGTGAACACGCCGGGAGCCCAGCATGGACACAGAGACCAAAGCAGGCAAGAAAGGCCCCTCCAGGTTCTCAGGGAGGGCAATGGATGAGGCAGATGTCGGAAAAGTCAAACTCAACAAGAAATCAATATCCCGTGTCCTGCCTTTCGGTCCAAAGCTGTCCCACACCTGAGAGTGTTGTATATGTTGAGGACGGCCATGATTTGAGGTTCATTCCACCTCTGTTTAATACGTGGGTACTCTAATTAAAAGGAAAATGTATATTGAAAGTAAAATTGCATATTTATGGCATGCAACATTATGTGCTATTGGTACTCTCTATTGGCTATGACCCAGCTGAGAACACTATGGATTCCTGAGGTAAATGTCACCATCACATCCGGTTTCTAGGCGGTACCCAGATGCTTGCTTTTGTTCTAAAAGTCTACCATTGTATTTCCTCCACTGTACAGAAAAGGCTCTCATTTCTATGTGTGACAGATGGAAACTACATGGACAAAAGAGTCTGATTTATCTTTCTACCTCTTTCTCTGTCCCTCTCCTTCTCCCTGTCCCTGTCCCTCTCCTCCTCCCTCACTTTCTCCTTCTCCCCCCCCATCCCCTCTCTTCCCCCAACCCCTCTCCTCCCCTATCTCCTTTCCCTCTTTATACCTCCTTCCTTCCCTCTCTTCCTCCCACC
>PVJA010037070.1:8936-20861 GCA_004027025.1 Myocastor coypus
AACCTTCCCCTACCACAGTGCTGGGATTATAGGCATGTGACACCATGCTTAGTCCATGGCATGCAGTACCTGAGATTGAACCCATGTCCTTGTATTGCCAGGCAGGTGCTTAGATCACCAAGCTATCTCCCAGGTCCCCACTACTTCTTTCTCTATAGTAGCCACGTCCAGCATTTGCCCAGGCTATGTTGCTGATAGAACCAAGAGACTACATGAGGAGTTTTGCAGTTTCCAAAATTTGAGGAATACTATTACCATTTTTGATGGCAGATAATAGGTTAAAATAAGCAGTGCTGTGGTGAATTGACTTTTCAAATTGGATGCCTGGAGAAAAATGCTAAATAGATGAACTTTAAGAGGCTACTGTATGATTTCAGGATTCCCAAAGGAAGTGAGAGCAGACCCCACTTCTAAGCTTTTACCCCTAGATGTCTCCCTTCAGCTAGGGAAAGTTTGCAGTTTTAATTATCCGTTATTTAAAAAAAAAAAAAAAAAAAATCTGTTATTTTAATTTACTTGTAAAATTTTACTTGACTCTAGGAGATCACTAATGATTTTAAACCACATGTTCTAGTGTGTCTGTAGTCCCTCCTCTGGAGGTAAAAAATGGATTTGCATGTGCCTTATTTTAACTATATCCATTTTTAGGTCAATAAATGGAAGTTGTTTGTGTTAATTTTGAAAAATGAGCTTTTTCATTTTCTTATGTGGGTTATTATATAGTGATATTATGAATACATATTTACCAAATATTTTGTGACTATGTAAAAGTAACACTTTTTGTAGCTTTCTAGATTGATGAGGCTTGTAAAGCTAGAAATAGGCCACTAGAGAAAGTAAGAAAGGAAGTAATTGAGATTTAAGTTTATGCTTCTAGTTTAATATTGCGTTGGTCAGAGACCCTGCAGTCAGTTTTGGCGCCAGTAAAGTTGTGTCCATTCTTTCACTGGACATTGCCATTTGCTGTTCAATTCAGGCAGAGTTTTACTGGAAAAGGGTCCTTGGCACTTCTTCCTGCCTACTTTGATTAACTTGGAGTTGTTTTAATTCAGATTTTGCTCTTGTGGATTTGGAGAAGAATCTATCACTTTCATAGTGTTGACAAAAAATTTTGTTGGGTCTAAGAATTGTTACAAAGGCCATGAACAGGACTAATGCAGTGCCAATGGGGAGGCATTTCAGACAAAGGAAGTTGTTTCTTTATAATAGACTTATTGTACTTCTACTTCGTCTTTGAATTTGACTAATTTGGTGGGGGATAGGGGGTCTGAATTCCATAAAGAGTATTAACTACTTTATGCTTTAGTAGGTCTGTAGAAAGAATATTTCTTACATCTTGGAAGAATGAATTTCTTGCTTATTCTACGTTTGATGTCGCAAAGATTTGTCAAAAATGAATGAATTTTGTACTTATATGTCAGGTTATATTAGTATCTTGATTACTATTACATCTCACAACTACCTTGATTAGATTTTTTTCTGATGCTGGCCTGAAATTTTCTTGATACCAAGTGAGAATAATAGATGTAAAATATTTTTTTAAAGAAGTACTTTATGTGGTCTCACTGGCCCCGCACCTGGGCACACTAATCTGGCCACCCAGACCAGGCATGAGTCACATGCCTATAATCCCAGCATTGGGGAGGCTGAAAACAGGAAGGTAACTATGAGTCTGAACTGCATAGTGAGACTCTGTACCAAATATATTAATAATTAAAAACAATAAAAAAAGTACTTCATAATTGTTAGCTCATTCAGTAAATATCAAAGGTCCATCTTTTGTAGATCTTTGATGCTGTAAGATTGTTAATGATGAGACAGCATGTCTTTTGTCTTTAAAACACCAGCTCCTGGGCCTGGCGGGAAGGCTCAGTGGTCTAAAGCGCCTGCTTAGAAAAGCTTGGGCGGCTTCAGGGACCGCGGTTCGATCCCCGGCACCACATGCTGCACCGGCCCTGCCCTCGGGGCGGGCTGAGCCGGCCATAAAAATGATTGAATAAACAAAGATTCTGAAGCAAAAAATAAATAAATAAATAAAATTTAAAAAAAAAAAAAAAAAAAAACACCAGCTCCTTAACAGTAGTCTGTTTGACACAACTTTGCACTATTTGTACCTCATTAACTATGGAAACATAAGAGCTTATCTGAAAATTAAAAATGCATTGTGCTGATAGTTTTTAAATATGTTCTGGGACTGGAATGATGGTTTAACAGTCTAAAGTGCCTGCTTAGGAAAGTGTAGCAACTGCAGGGACCGTGGTTCAATCCCCGGCACCACATGCTGCTCCAGCCCCACCCCCAGGGCAGGCTGAGCCGGCCATAATACAAAAAATAATAAATAAATAAATCATGAGTGTTGTTTCTCATATATGAGAACATAACAAATGTATACACAATTTTGAATAAATTGTTAGACTAGTTAAAGAAACATCAAATTGCCTGTGAGCACTTATTTTGTGTCCTTCTAAAACATGGTATCTCATAAGGCTCTAGACTCATAATTACAGAGCTTCAGTAAGATAGACAAAGGATCATGGGGCAGATTCCTCTGGGATATCATGGAAGGTATGGTTTCAAGCCAAGCTTGGAAGGAAGAGTAGGAGTTTGCCTAGTAGATGCTGGGGTGGAGGCATTTCAGACAAATCGGGTGAGGTATCAAATGTAGGAACTGCTAAGCAAAAAAAGATCACATATTGAGTTATGTTTTAAAATAGTATTGTTAGTCAGGTACAATAGCCCATATCTATAATTCCAATGCTGAGATTTAGACCAACATGGGCTACATAGTTCAAGACCAGCCTAAATTACATAGCAAGACCCTGTCCCCAAAATATCTTCCCCCTAGCGTACTTCCCCCGAACTCCAGTATTTTTATAGCATTGGCTAAATTTTGCAGGAAGAAACTCTTCAGGCACAAACAAGATGATTTATTATTTTATTTTATTATGTATTTCACTACACAGCTCGGACTTGTGAGCCTTCTGTTTTCAGCCTCCCTAGTGCTAGAATTACAGACATGTGCCACCAGCCCTGGTCAGGTAGGTGGGCAGCTTAGCGAGCCCAGGGGAGGCAGTGTGGTGGTACAGGGGATGGAACCCTAGTCCTTGCACTTGCCTAAGCAGGTGCTTAGTCTGCTCAACTAGCGTGCTGGCCCTAGGCAAGATGATTTTAGTCTCTCCGTTGTGATGGTAATCATGTAAATATTTACCCTTTCTGTGGTTCTGGGTTTTCTTATTTGTTTTGTTTTGTTTGGCCTGGAATTCCTGGTGATCCTCCTGCTTTAACTTCCCCAGTGCTGATTTTACAGGCGTGCTTGGCCATTCTGGTTTTAATTTTTTTTTTTTTTTTTCAGGACAGGGGTTCGAATTCACAACCTTATACTTGCCAGGCAGGCACTTGTGCCACGGAGTCATCTCCCCAGCGCCCTGCCATTCTGGTTTTAAACAGTCTATTCTGTACTTCCTTGGTATATAGCATATACCAATGACACTTTCCTGGCTTGGCTCACTCCTTTCTGATGAAGCCAAGGGAAAGAAAAGGCGTACTTCACAGATACTGCCATATCTTCTGTTTATTGAATGCCTAGTATCAGCCATTTTAAGCATACTATGTTCCTTTCACAACAGTTTCCCAAATAAGTAGGCATTATTTGTCCTTATTCCCAGGTAAGGAAACTGATATTGATACCTAGGTAAATAATCGTCAGGAATGGGATAAGAGCCCAAATTTTCTGATTCACAAGCCTGAGTTCTTTCCAGTGAAAACTACCCTCAGCAAGCTCCTGTAATTTTATTGCTGAGACTGTGGAGAATAAGCTTGCAAAAGCAGGCAGAACGAGTTTGAGAGTAATGCTAGGGAAGGTCCAGCCTAAGTAGTGGAGGCTGCACCTTTGAAGGTCTGTGTATTTTGGCTTGAAGGGTGATCAGGAAGGCTTGGATGCCAGAGAGACCTGCTCACAGATAGTCTGTTCAGCACTGTACCTGACCCTTGGAGGAGAAAGAAGAGCAGACAAAGTAAGGAATCCTTGGAAGTTAGAAAATTTAGAGTAGTTAGAATAAGTTGCAGGGTCATAGGCAAAACATCTGTTTGGCATCAAAAGTCAATGGATGAAATTTAGTATCACAGAAAAAAAAATGCTTGGCCTTGGTAACATTTCAAGTTCTCAGGTGTTGATGTCAATAGATACTTTTATCTGTGAGGGAGTAATGGCATTCTCTGATGAATACATGAGCCAGGAGAAGGTAGGGGAGGGCACTTAAAGGAAACACTCAGCCAGGTGTGGTGGCATGCACCTGTGATCCTAGTGCTCTAGAAAGCTAAGGCAGAAGGATCCAAACCTGGAGCCCAGCATGGAAAAGTTAGTAATTTAGCAATAATGTCTCAAAAGAAAAATAAAAAGGGCTGAGGATGTAGCTGTGTCCAATTCTCAGGAGCACAAAAAAAGAAAAGAAAAATATGCCACTTTGCAGCTTAGGGCAAGATTTCATAGTCTGTTCATGTTTTATCCAGCGTCTGTCACATCACTAGTTGGGAAGGTAAAAGTGAATACCTTTGGTTAGGAGGCCTTAGAGCAGTGGAGGGTAAAGCCCCAGCAGTCTTAGGAGGCCTTCTTAGAGTTGACTGCAAGCCAGAGCTATTCTAGAGCCTTCACTCTTTTGTTAATCACTTCTGTAGAACCTTGTTAGCTTTTCCTTCTTGGTGGTACAAATGTGACATTTATAAGAACGACTTACTGTAATTTATTTCCTACCATTCTGTAAAATTACGACCTGTACAAAGGGTCCCTTCATTCAGTCTGTGGAACAGTAAACATTATTCTTTCTTCTGTTAGCCTCTTTCAAAGCTCCCTTTAGTTCATTTGCATGAGAGGGATTGAGGCACTTTCCACAAAGGAGGAAATCAGTGAGTCACTCCCCACCAAGACCCTGCTGCCAGCTTGCGTTCACCTGGCATCTTGTACCAGTTCAGTATTCAGCTTGTCATTCTGAAGTGATTCTTTGTATTGTTCAGCTTTGATGCTTTCTGAGCATCAGCGTTGAGTAATGTCCTGGAAAGATAAAAGTGCATGCCCTTTCTTTCCTAAAGTAGATGTCTCATCCGATAGGAAAGTACATTAGCTAATAGCAGTCGCTTTTGTCCTTTTTTGTCCTTGTTTTTAAGAATGTTGTCACTCAAACTTTCTTCACTCTTGGCTTATCCCCCAGTTTCCTTCAGGGAAATAACAGCATATTATGAAATGTTCATAGCCAATCTGAGACAACGATTTAAGAGCTTCCAAACACACAGGAGTAATTGTTTACCAACTTAATACTTTTGGTTTTGCATCTCAGAAGAATATCTAGGTAAGAAGACTGCTTAAACAGGAGGGTTTTGTAAGTTGTGATAGAGATGAGTATTTGTTAGAAACTAAGAACTTCTCTGGAAAAACCATCTGTCTGCCCCCCCCCCCTTGATGCTTAGCATCTATAACATACTCCGTTTCTCTCTGCTACCTGCATCTTGTCTTTACAGGCTCACATTTCCAGAATTCTCTAAAGAGATACTGGTCCAGAGAGGATTATGTGAAAATTTCCTTCCTGAAAGCTGAATCTTAAAGTACTTGTTTTGGAAATTTCATGATAAATACTAATTGAAATCCAAAAAGATGTTTCTTTCTGTTTTACAAACAACCACTAGTTTTATATGTCCCGAATAGTTAAGGGCAAGGTTGAAATTGTCCCTGATGAACTTGACCTGGGAAGGGACCTCTTCCAAACAGTCCCAGTAACTGTATTTAGAGAAGAAAGAATGAACTTGCCCCACAGGAACTCACGGCTCAACTTGTACTGTTCCTTTCATACACCCTCCTTCCCTCTGACTCCTTTCCTAAATGTTTCTAGCATTATGAGTTTTGTTGCTAATCTTATTTTGCTGTGCAAGCTGCAGAAATGTCAGGTTTTTCTGACTATTCCTCTGCCTCCTGATTACCCTTTTAAGCAATGCTGATTGCAGGAAATTGCTATGGTGCAAGGCGGGTGTCACAACACACAGTGATTAAAACCCTCATATGTCATTCACTGCCTGATTGAAGCAATCATACGAGGGAAGAAGCAGATGAAAGACCTGCTAAATGTGCTGGAGTCGGGGGATGAGTTTCATCATTTGGGTTTAAGGATTTGAGTTATGGAATCAAAACTAGTGTGAGTGAAGCTTGTTTAAGTCTTGCTTCACTCTGAATCCTCAGAACTTCTAAACAACTACTGTGTCTCTGAAAGATCCCCCTCCCAAAAACTAAATTATTGCTTTTCATGAAATACGTGGTTTCATAAAACTGTGTACATGACTGTAAAGTAGTAGTTGGGCATATCAAGGAAAAAGTGCAAGAATGTAAATGGGACAAAGGATAGGGACAAAATGGGACAGGCCAAGCTTCCTTTGTTATTCTTTTGGTCTGCAGAATGTTAAGAGAGTAAGTCCAAATGGCTCTTTTGATTTCATTCCACATGGTTGTGTTCCTAAACTATTACAATTATATGATTATTTTAAGAAAGTGTTGGGGCCTGGCAGGATGGCTCAGTGGTCTAAAGTGCCTGCTTAGGAAATTGGGTGGCTGTAGGGACCGTGGTTTGATCCCCAGCACCACCGGCCATAAAAATAAATAAATAAACAAAAGTTCTGAAATAAGAAAAAAAATAAAATAAAAATTAAAAAAAAAAGAAAATGTTAAGCCATTTGTGCATGGCACTTTGGGTTAGATTAGATATAGTAAATTTCTATTTCAGTGTGTGCTGCCATACCAAAATACCTGAGATACAGTAATTTATAAAGAACAGAAATGTATTTCTCATAGCTCTGGAGGCTGAGAATTCAAGATCAAGGCCTGTTGGATGTCTGGTGAGGGCTAGATCTCTGCCTCTAAGGTGCTGCCTTGTTGCTATATCTTCTGGAGGGGAGAGTACTATGTTCTCACATGGTGTGGAAGTATAAAAAAGCAAGCAAGAAAGAAAGCAGAAAAAAAGTGAGCTGAGAGATGGATAGAGATAGTTGAGGTAAATAGCTAAGATATATAGGTGAGATAACAGATGAGAGAGAAAATGAGAATGAGAATGAATAAGTAGATGTTTGAAACTAACATCTATAATCAGTCTTTTTCCTTTCACCTCTGCTTTCATACTTCCTGTGTTGAGCATGCCAAGTGAGAAAGCCTGTGAAGTATCATTCACTTGAAGCATTGGATCACCAACATTATCTGAACCAAGAGTGCTATGAGTCAAATTCTGTAATACATGTTTAAAGCATCTATTAATAATTTCTTACCTCTTTGTCTCCCTCAGGTACAGAACCCTGGCATTTCTATTTAATTAATGGATTTCTGAATTTCAATGTTGCCTTTGCTTTGGCTCTTCTGGTCTTACCACTGACTTCTCTTATGGAATACCTGCTGCAGAATTTTGATGGTGAGAAGCGTAAGAGGCGGGGGTGGGCATTGAGTGAGGAGAGAACAAGTAACAAGGTATACTAGAAAGTCAAAAAGAGCTTAACTTTTTTTTCCCTTTGGAAATGGTTATCTTGTTGAATTTTCAGTTCCTATTTGTAGATTATTGACATACAGGAAAATTTGGTGATTTGTTTGAAATTAAGCTAACAGAACGACCTTTCAAATGAGGAAATCCATGTACTTTACACACCCATGTAAGCAGAAGCATTTCTGAAATCTCAAGATAGCCAGACTGAAAGAGTCTTCTGTGTTATAAAAATGTGCTAGCCTGTTTTCTAGTTTTTTTTTTTTTTTTTTTTTTTTTTTTTTTTTTTTTTTTTTTTTTTTTTTGTCTTTTTGAGACAGGGTCTCGCTATGCAGTTGAGGCTGGTCCTGAGCTCACTTTTGTAGCCCAGGCTGGTCTCGAACTCGCATCAATCCTCCTGCCTCAGCCTCCCGAGTGCTGGGATTACAGGCGTGAGCCACCACACCTGGCCGTTTTCTAGTTTTTGAGATAGGGTCTCGCTATGTAGTTTATGCTGCCCTTGAATTCACTATGTAGCTCAGACTGGCCTTGAATGCATAACAATCTTCTTGCCTCAACCTCCAGAGTGCTAGGCTTACAGTTATCCACCATCATGCTTCGCTAAAAATTTGAAAGCTGATACTTAAGTGAAAGATGTTTTGGCTTTCCTAAGAAGCATGATGATTTTCTGGATTTCATTTTGCTTCTGTATTTGCTTTACTGTGTAAGGTTTGATATGTCATTTATTTTGCTTGCTCCAATTCTGTGTTGTACAGCTGGTGTTTTCTCAAGTTGTCGTGGCTCTGGGTATCTGGTGCCTACAGTTTCTTTTATGCAGCAGAAATTCATATGAGCTTTGGAAAGATTTAATTTCAGACTTTTCAGCCTGATTTGGCTGCCATATGACTGATTTCTCCCCACTTCACCCCCTCTCTGCTTTTCTACTGTTCATGAAGTTGTCAGTGTGTTACAGGATTGGTGTATGAGAGCAGCCTCAGAGTCACTTTTGTTTTGTTTCAGGGCTTTTGTTTTAAAATAACCATATTGTCACTATTCCAGCAAAAGTATTATAATTCCTTAATGTTATTTAATTCCCAGCTGATATTGAGATTTCCTAGATTATCTAAAAAAATCACTTTTTACCATTAATTTGTTTAAAGCAAGATATTAACAGAGGTCATGTATTTAATTTGGTTGGTGTATGTTTCTTAACCTTTTTTTTTTTTTTTTCTTTTTTTGTATTTTAGGACAGGGTCTGTAAGGTCTCACTGTGTAGATCAGACTCAATGATCCACCTGTGTTCAGCCTCCCAAAAGGTGGGATTATAGGTGCACGCTAGCATGCCCATTCTCAGCTGCCATCTCGGCACTCCCAGGGGTCGGGGCCCAGACCAGCACTGGCATCATTTGGATCGAACCCCTGCTGCTGTGCCTGCCTAAGCAGGCACTTTAATCTGCTAAGCTATTTGACCAGGCCTCTTAAGGTTTTTATAATTTGCCTATCTCACTTTTTTTCTGCTAACGGTTTTATTTTAAGTTTTTCAAGACAGAGGATCACTGTGTAGTTTAAGTTGGTCTTGGACTCACTGTGTAACCCAGGCTGGACTCAAACTTGCCATGATCCTCCTGCCTCAGCCTCTTGAGTAGTGAGATTATAGGTTTGCATCATCGTGCTCAGCTAAGATTTCCTTTAAAGATGCCAATAGAACTTGTTTGTTCTCTTCTCTTGTATTTAAGTATTACCTCTTCCTTCTTTGAAAAGTAACTTTTAAATACTGGCTATGGTCCTTTGTGCTGTAATCATAGCATTCTGGAGACTAAGGCAGGAAGATGTTTGGTCTTTTTGAAAACTCTTTTCCTTTTTTTGGTACTGGAAATTGAACTTAGGGCCTTACATTTGCCAAGCAGGTGCTGCACTGCTGAGCTACATCCCTGGTCCTGCAGGTGGACTTTTTGCTTCAGGTGAGACTGGACTACATAGCTAGACCTTGTATCATAAAAAATAGTAGTTTTATTTTTTACTATAAAAGTAATTTATGAAGGCAGGCCAAATAGCCCAGCAGATTAAAGTGCCTGCAAGCAGGTGCAGGTGCCAGGGCTTCGATCTCCAGGCCTGCCACTCTGGGGTGCACTGAGACAGCAGTGGGTGTGGTGATGCACACACCTGTAATCCCAGCACTTCAGAGGCTGTGAACAGGCAGATCACTACAAGTCTGATCTAGTCCAAACACCCTGTAGACCCTTCCCTAAAAAATACAATGATAATAATACTAATTATCATTATTTATGCTTATGGAAAATTTAGAAATGCTTATGATGTAAATTTGTAAAGGAGCTATTAAGCCATTCTCTATAGTATGAATCTAATTTTTATTTTAAAATGTATTATGGGCTCTGGGCAGATAGCTCCGTGGCACAAGTGCCTGCCTGGCAAGTGCAAGGTCATGAGTTCAAACCCTGGTCCCACAAAAAAAAAAAAAAAAAAAAAAAAAAAAAAAAAAAAAAAAAAAAAAAAAAAAAAAAAATTATGTACAACTTATCAACTTGATAATAAAATTAGTGCTTTCTGATTTGTATTTATATTTTTATACATATTATATAATAGAAACACTATTTCTTTAATTTTTATTTATTTTTGAAACACTTTAAAAAAATGGAAACATAGAAAAACTACAAAGAATGCCTTTCAGTATAGCTCAGTGATTTAAGTGCTTGTGCCAGCAATCTGTTAGGCACAGGGATCAATGGTTCAATCCCCAGACCCACTGGAAAGGCAGCCTGAGCCAGCCAAAAAAAAAAAGGAGAAACACTATAAAGAACTGGAGGGCCCGGCGGGATGGCTCAGTGGTCTAATGCACCTGCTTGGGGAAGCTTGGGCGGCTTCAGGGATCACGGTTCGATCCCTGGCCCCACATGCTGCGCCAGCCCTGCCCTTGGGGCAGGCTGAGCCAGCCACAAAAATGAGTGAATAAACAAATAAAGGTTCTGAAACAAGAAAAAAGTAAATAAATAAATAAATAAATAAATAAAAAGAACTGGAAAGGAAGTTATGCATGATCCTGTTACATACAACTGTGGTTAGTAATTTTATGATTTATGTAGACTATTTCAAAACTTTATACCATATTTAAAAATGCTTCTTAGTCTTTAATATACAAAAAAGGAGGAAGATTACTTATATCAAATAAATATTTTTCTACAAGTAAAAATTTCTAATTTAATGTATACTACCTGCCCTGGGGGTGGGGCTGGTGCAGCATGTGGTGCCAGGGATCGAAACAAAGTCCCTGTAGTTGCCTAAGCTTACCTAAGCAGGCAGTTTAGTTCACTGAGCCATCTTGCCAGCCCTTCTCAAACCCTTTACAACCCTAAATTATAACCTACACTATCACCATAAAATCTTAAGAGTAGAATGTTTACAAAGTAAACTTGTTATTGCAGCTCATTAAATTTTATCCTCAAGGAGTTCTATAGATAGAGAGATAACCTAGGCAGCAGAACCAGGCATTGCTACACTGAATCTTGTTGCCCTCTCACTCTGCAATCTGAACTTGCTCACTGTAGACACAGTGGACACCAGGGAGTGCTGTTTGCCTACTGTTTCCCAAAGCTCCGTACACACAGCTTGTTACCTCTAATACAGGCACAGTAGGAGGAGCCTGCACTGGGAGTTGCAGATTTAGTGTTCAGTCCTCATGCACCTAACCACAGGAACCTTCCAGCAGGTGCTTGGATCTTAGTATTCATTGCATTCCTTTAACTTTTTTTTGGCTGGCGCAGGCTGCCTTAAGGGTGGGTCTGAGGATCAAATGCTATCCCCTGTGCCTGACTGGGATTGCTGGTGCTGAGCTAACCCAACAGCCCCTTAAGATTGAGAAGGACTTTTTTTTCTTTCCTTTAGTTCTTTCACTTGCTTTAAATTCACTTTAGTTTAATCTTGAGATTCACAGTATATGGTATTATAGAGGGAAAACTTAAGTAAACTTTAAGAAAGTGTTTTGTTTATTGAGACAAGATCTCACTGTGTAGTTCAAGTTGGCCTTGAATTCGCAACTCGCAGCGATCCTCCTGCATTGACCTCTCAAATGCTGGGATTACAGGTACATCAGCAGTCATTTGTGGCTTTTTTTTTTTTTTTTATGGCCAGTTCAGCCTGTCCTGGAGGTGGGGCTGGCACGGCATGTGGTGCCAGGGATCGAACCAAAGTCCCTCTGGTTGCCTAAGCTTACTAAGCAGGTGGTTTAGTTCTCTGAGCCATCTTGCCAGCCCTTCTCAAACCATTTTCAGCAAGCCACAAATGGAGCCAGCCCCACCCCCAGGACATGCTAAGACAGCGATTGAGACTGGGTATGGTGCTGCATGCCTGTAATCCCAGTGCTTGGGAGGCTGAAAACAGGAGAGTCACTATGAGTCTGATCTATGTAGTGAGACCCTGTAGACCCTGT
>PVJA010037071.1:0-20650 GCA_004027025.1 Myocastor coypus
GTGGTCAAGGGCAAGTCGAAGCCAAACCTGTATAACTAAACATTCTTTTTTTTTTTTTTGTATCTTCCAGGGTCAAATCCCCTCAGGATTAAGTTTGAGACCATAGATAGTACTTTGTAGAACTGTTGTTAGTGTCAGCCTTTGGGACGAGTCACGGCCATTGCTTGGCCATTTTGCTTTCTGTGAAAGCCTGAGAGAATGTTTTTCTCTGGGTGACTCTCTTTAGACGCACTGCAGTTCATTTATCCCTTTCCTCTGAGGTGCCATAGCCCATTTCTTATCATAATCCACTAACTTCCTTCCCTCTACTGTGCCATCAAAGCAGACTTCATTCACACAGGCGATTGCTGACGTTGTGGAGATTTATAGCTCTTGGGTACATGACCTCTGCAGTATGAAACAATTGAAGGTTCTGCTCCTAATGTTCTGTGGTTTACTTTTGGACCTTTTTCTACACTCAGTGCCATTTATAAAATTCATATACCATGTTTATTATTTATGTCCTGTTTAACACATTACATTTTTCCTGTGAACTAGTGTTTGTGAAGGATGAAACCCTGGGCCTTGGCAACTGATCTGTCACTGAGGTAAATCCCCAGCCTACAAGAACTTTAATGATAGCTAACTATCAATTTTCTAAGTATATAGTATACATAATATATATCATAATGTTTAGAACCATAAATAATTATGAATAGATGTTCATTTTGAAAGTGGATTGCCATAGTATTAATATGTTAAAATATTGAAGCCATGTGCATACATACATTGGTGTTCAACTGCTTTGAAACTCACTGCATTTGGTAATTGAGATGCAAGCCAGATCTTATTGGTATGGATTTCCTTATGACTTACCTTTCTTTCCAGCCCTAAAAATTTGTTTGATACTGTTTCCACCTCCCAGAACAAATTAACAGTGAGTACCTAGGTACTACTGTATAAGGCAGTAACAGTAATAGACAAAGTCCTGTGGTTTTAACAATGTACTTATAAATGGAAGACTAAAGATGGGCAATATTGAATATACTGGAACAAACAAGAAAAATGTTACCTTAACCAAGTCATTGGAACCTGCTTCTTTCTGTTTATCCTGTCTATAAAGCATTGAGTTTATACTATGGTCTCTAGAGCCTTGTCTAGTGTAATATTCTGTAACTTACAATATTAGTGCATGCAGAGAAACCTGGATCATACTAGTTTTTGAACTGGAGCAGTTTGTTTAGTGATGACTGTGATTATTATAGATTGTATGTATACATTTGAATTAGTTTTTAGAATGCTCTGTTGACTATTCTAATGTTTGTCATATGACAGTTTTTCTTTCACATGTATCTAATGCCTACCCTATGAATGTACTTTTTTTTTTTTTTTTAAGATGACTTTTGTATATCTATGTGGAAACATTCCACTCATAAAGTGATTAATGATTAGGAAATTGTATTTGTATGATTAACTTTTTTTTTTTTTTTTTTTTCCCCTGGACCTGGGGATTGAACTCAGGCCCTTGCACTTGCCAGGCGAGCACTTATTCTACTGAGGTATCTCCCCAGCCCTAGGAAATTGTATTTTGAACTATGAATAGAAATATAAAAGAATGCAGAATTATAAAAAAATTCTATGTAGTTTATAATAGTTAACTAAAAATACTCTATAATTTTAAATGGAAATTTCATATCTTTTCCCTATTGAGTTCAACAGTTTTTGATATTCAGTCCTTATGTCTAATGTGAATTCTGAGTCGTTTCTTGTAGTTAAAGTTGTGTATCATTAAAGATGTTGAAAAATCTTCACCAGTGCATTCATTTTTCTAAGTCACACATTTTATTTATTTAAATCCATCTGCACTTTATTTTATCAGTAACATATTTGGTCTGCGGCCTGTGGATTGTACAGACAATGAAAATATGAAGTCATTGTTGCTACCAGAGAAGAATGAATCATCCTCAACTAGCCGTTGTGCAGTAGTAAGTATGGATTTGGCATTGGAACATTTATATCTCTTATAGAAATTGGTTGTGAAAGGAACATAATGAAAAAATTCCCAGTTAGCAAATTGCTTTCATTCACTAAACAATTATTAAGTACTTCCTGAGTATTAGCTACTGTGGATTCATTAACATCATTAGAATAAGTGTATCAAGAAATACTTAAATCCTCTCTGTATTTTAGGCAGCGTTCATACAGCAATGAATATGACTGGTAGAACTCCTTATTTCAAGGAATTTACTTGCTAGTGAGAAGTAAAAAACAAAAAAAATTAAAAGACTCTATATCTACTCTAATATAAATAAAATAACTTCAGGAGATTGTATTTGAAGATTGTGTAGAGCCTAATTGCATAGAAGAAGTGGGTTTCTGAAAAGGAACTACTTTTTCTAGGGCTGTTGAGGCTTTCAAAGGACAGATTTGAATTCAAACCTGAATGCTAATTAAGCTTTGTGGTGTATCATTATAATCTCAGATCTCCTGGAGGCTGAGGTTAGAGGATCACAAGTTCAAGCCTGCCTGGGTCACTGAGCAAGAACCTCCCTCAAAATTAAAAGTAAGGAAGAAAGGGGCCAGAAGCAAAGATACACCTTAGTGTTAAGGCCTATGTTCAAGTACTAGAACTGCAAAAACAAACCCAAGATAAGCAAGCAAAAGCATAAAGATAGTGCTAAGAAGGAGGCAGCCAGGTAACAGTCTGACAGACAGGATATAGGGCTTCATTGGATGAAGGAAGTATGTTTAAAGATTAGGAAGAATGTGGAGACCACTGAATAAGAGCAGTGGGAAGCTATTAAAAGAATTACAAGCACTGGTAAGACGTGCTTAGACTTTTGCTCTAGTGTTCACCCCATTCTAGGAAAGAGGGACTGTATGGCAAGCATGGAGGCAAAAAGATCCCCTAGGACTGTTTATTGTGCCAAGAGAAGGATACCAACGTGCCTGGGCTAAGGGAGTGGCAGTGGAGATCATAAGAAATCAGCAAATGTAGAATAGATGTGTGGGTTAATGCCATTAGGGCTTTCTGGTGAATTATATCTGATGTGTGCAGAAAGAGTTAAATTAGCATGTATTGCCATTGCTGCTGTGGAGGAGGGAATTAGTATCCAGTTGGCGAGTTCTATGTCTGCAGATATTTGGAGATTTTTCCAAGTAGTGGGATATCTGAGTCAAGCTTAGCAGAGAGGTATATGCAGCAGTGGAAAGCATGCCTTTTCCTTAACCCATACCTTTCTGGGAATATGGATGTAAAAATTTTACTGCACATTGTAATAAATTCATAATGGAAGTTGTTAAAATGTTCAGTAGAATCTCAGTGAAGGAAGAAGCTAACTTTAGACGAGGTCAGGAAGAACTTGACAGAACATGTCTTAAGTTTTTCAAGGGTAAGATTTTTAGCAGGATGTATGATAGAATAGCTGTGAATAACAAAACGATTTTCAAATTCTTAGATACTTTATTATTTTAAAGATAATTTTAAAGTTAGACCACTCTGCATCAAGCACCCCAATTTTTTCTACCTATTTACTTCACTATCCTTGATTTTGCAAATGTGTCCTAATTTATCCCTCTTAGAGGGTTATAAGATGATTATCAAAGTTCTAATTGTGACAGTGGCCACCTGAAAGAGAGGCATTAAGTCTTTTCCGGGAGACTTGCTGGGGGCCCTAAGGCTTATTGGTGAGAACTGGTCACAGATTGGTTTTGTCATAACCTAGGGTAAGAGAGCATCTGTCCTTGAGTCAGTGCCGTATAGGATTAAGCTTCTGTTGGTGTGAGAAAGGAGTAGTTTTTGTGTGCACACCCAACACTACCCACTGTTACACACAAGGAGAAAGCAGTCACAGTCTAAGGAGCTTGGAGCTTATAGCTTAGAGGCAGTATAGAATGCACTGCAGGAGGAACATGAGTATAGTAAAGTTGAGTTCAAGGCAAAGCACTAGGTTGGGAGCAACTTCTGAATGTCTGGAATGCCTTCATAGCTGTCAGCTCCTTCAGACTTAGTGGGGGCACCTTCTGGTTAGGAGGATAGTGGAAGTCGGAAGAGAGATGCTTACCAGGAGGCTGCTGCATTTGTGAGGTCTGGAATTGTAGGTCATGGGAATAATGTGGGAAGAGAAAGAAGGGTTTGAGAGACATACACAGGAGAGAGTTGGAGGGAGACAGAGAGGCTGGGGGAGTTAGCGATAAAGGGAAAAGTAGACTGAAGAGGGTGCTCAGTGGGCAGTGCAGTGGTTGCTCAGGTAATGGAAAGAGATGCTGTAATGCTAGGGCCACTCTGGGGAGACTTCCTGCCCAGGAAGGGCGGTGGGTAGTGATTGAGGCTGTTGTTTACAGTTGGTGAGGGAACCTGCAGCAATTACAGCTTGATATGGTCATGGACTACTTAACCTTTATATTGAAAACTGCTTATCTTCTCCTTCAGACTTTACCTTTATAAATGTGCTTCAAATTATAGTTTTGGAAATGAACTAACTACAAGAGAACCTAGAAGTCAGCAGTTTAATTTCCTCCTTTTACAAATGAGAAAACTAAGACCTAGAAAGATTGTGCTTTGCCCAGGGTTATTAACCAGACATTAAAAAAAAAAAAAATAATGGACCAGTTAGTACTCCAATTTCTTAAGTCTTAGGTCAGTTCTTATTCAGTCCTGTTGTATATAATAACTATAGACTGGTGCGTAATTTAGTCATTTGTACTTGAACTTCTCTGGCAGAACATAGGCTATTTGAGTTGTCATTTGCTAGTATTCCTTATATGTAAAAGCTGAAGAAAGGTTATTTTAGATGTATCAAAATATTGATATCTCTGGAATTTCTGGAGTCTGAGGATGACAATGCCTTTCAAACAAAGGAGAATTTTTATCAGTTGTTAGAAATTTATACTTTGTGGATGTCAAATGGACATGGCCTGTGAGTATTGTTATTTACTCTCTGATGGGTGATCCATAGCTAAGAAAAGCTAATAAATGGCGAACTCTGTAAGCTGAAGGGCTGTTTCTGTGTGTGCAGTCCTCCAGAGATAATCTCTGAGATCTGCCTCCCCAAGCTACTCCCAGGCTTCTCCACGTAGGCAGCCTGGCGGGGTTTCAGTTCCACCAAATATGCTTGCTCGAGTCCACAGCAATAACTACAGGTATTTTGTGTCAGAGTAGATGTGGTGAGCCAGACGTTCCCATGGCCTTCATCCTCATGCCCTTCAGATCCAACTGCATCGGTCTAACAAATAGCCGCTCTCAGCACCGCTCACACCTGCCCCTGTTGTTTTATTGCTCCACCTATTGTGTGACATCATCTGTTGTGAAATTATGTGCCAGAGTTGAAAGGACCAAGAAGACCCGATGAAGGTGGCTCAGAAGACTCACTGAGATTCTGTCCCCACTGAGTAAATAACCCAAAACATGTCAGCTTTATTCAGGATAGTGAGCTTGATCTCGTGCACAATCACCTCAGCAAAGGAGAACCATGTGCTCAGGCACTAAAGTGACCACTGTCTCATTAAAGTAAAGGAGGACCACATGCTCAGTCATGAACAGTGGCCACGGTCCCCATCAACTTCCATCCTTCTCCCATCTAAGAGTTCATTCAGGGGCCAACCAGTAGCAGTCCAAGAAAGGGAGAAAGCAACAGAGAATCACAGGTGAAGCTGCCCTACCGCAGCTGCCTCTGGGTCCGGTCCATCACGCACTGCTTTTTGACATGCCCATCAGGCTACAATCATCTATTCTAATTTTGTTGGTTTTTCCCTTTTTAACTAGAATATAAATTCCATGAAGGCTTGGACACTTCGTTTATGTTAACAGCTCTGACCTCAAGAACAGTGTCTGGCAAATACTGAGAGCTTAATAAGTTCATGAATGTTAACTGTGCCAGTGAGCACCGGAGAACATGGTACGACACCTGCTTGCCCTGCCATGAGAACAGGTGCTTGATCACTGGGTCCAGAATCCTTTCAGTGTTTTCCAAGCTGTGCTGTGGAGCTGCTTCATGGGACATCCTGAAGAGAGTGCTGAGTGGGTGGGGTTTGAGACCATTTGCTTCTCACTAGAATTGTTTGTTTCAAGTAAAGTTTTCTGGCTGTTGGAACATACAGCTTTGACTTTGAGAGGCAGCCTCTGATCTCAAAGATCTATAAAGCTGCTGGCTATGTTCATTGTGGGATGTCTCTGCCCATGATCCATTTTGAACAGTGTGTTACCCTTCTTTTTCTTTTCAGATTTTTTTAACCCTCTGTTTGATAAGCTGTTAAGTAAGTCTGATTAGTAAGGTAATCTAAGAAAAAGCACCACAGTGAATTTTACTTTGAAGAATTTACTTAATGCTGATAAACATAACATATAATCTCTGTAACATCAAGGTAGTGAACCTTTGGAATATGTCTTTGAAGCTCTTGAAAGCCTTACAGTTCTGAAAACTCTAACTGAAACCATATCCCTGAACCCCATGCTGTCCTGCTGCAAATCAGACATGTGGTTTGGCAGCTGTTTGTTCTGCTTTATTATAACTTTCCTTAACTGTAAGAAATTAGTGGCAGTTTGTAGTTTTTATGCAGATTTTTAAAACTTACAGGAATTTATCACTGTAGCTTTGTAGTATAATTTCAGGGGTTGTAATGCCTCCTGCATTACCTTTGTTGCCCAGGATTGTCTTTGTGATTCTGGGTCTTTTTTGGTTCCAAATAAATTTTAGGAATGACTTCTCCAGATCTGTGAATTATGTTGATGATATTTTGATAGGAATTTCATTAAATCTGTATAACAATTTAAGTAGTATGGCCATCTTCACAATGTTGGTTCTTCCTATTCAGGAGCAGAGAACATCTTTCCATTTTCTGAAATCCTCTAGGATCTCTTTTTTCAGAGTACTGTGGTTTTCATTGAAAAGCTCTTTTACTTCTTTAGTTAGGTTAATTCCTAAGTATTTCGTTTTCTTTGGTGCTATCATAAAAGGTATTGTTTCTCTAATTTCTCTCTCAGTGCTTGTGTTACCTGTATAGAGGAATGCCATTGACTTTTGTGTGTTGACTTTGTAACCTACTATTCTACTGAATTTGTATATTAGTTCTAGTAGCTTATTGGTGGGGTTTTTGGGGTCTTCCAAATAACTTATGTCATCTGCAAATAATGATAATTTAACTTCTTCTTTATCTATTTTTATTCCTTTTATTTTTCTCTCTTGTCTAATGGCTGTAGCTAATGATTCCAAAACTATATTGAATAGGAGTGGTGATAGGGGATATCCTTGTCTTGTACCAGATTTGAGAGTAAAAGACTTCAGTTTTTCCCCATTCAGAATTATGTTAGCTGTTGGATTGTCATAGATGGCTTTTGAAAGCCTTTTCTGCATCAATTGAGAAAATTGTGTGATTTTTGGCTTTAGCTGTATTGATACAGTGTATTACATTTATAGATTTGCATATATTGAACCATCCTTGCATCCCTGAGATGAATCCTACTTGGTCAGGACAGAACAGAACTGTGCTGTAATATCCTATAACTCAGTGGTTTCCCACATTTTCTGTTCAAGGAGATTAAGGAACCACAGAGGAAAGGGATTGAAGGTAAATAGTGTGCCTAAGGAGAGTCACCTGGAGAGAAAACATTCTCTCGGGCTTTCTCAGAGAGCAAACTGGTCAAGCAATGACCGTGACTCATCCAGATGGCCAACACTGATAACATTCTACAAAGCACTGTACATGGTTCCAAAGTAAATCCTGAGGGGATTTGACTGACCTTGAGAGATACCTATTTTGCTATACAGGTCTTCCTTTAACTTGCCCTTGACCACCCAGCATAAAAGCTTAAACATGGCATATACATCGTAAGAGTAGTTTAGTATGCTGAGCTGTGAAAGGCTCAATCAACAGCTTCCAACATTGCCAGTTTCTCCATTAACGCACTGCAATTATGGAACATTTGACTATGTATACAACTACCTTCTCTTAGATCAAAGAGAAGAAATCTAGTGTACCAATAAACATCAGAAAATTTATCATGTCTATATTCTGTGCCCTGTATAACTACAAGGAGGACAACAATATGCATTGTATCAATTATTGTGAATGTAGTACTAACGTGTTTTGGAAGTGTCACATTGTAATTTTTTATTAAAAGTAATTTTAAAAAAAGAATAAATTTTTAAAAAAACTGATAGGAAAATTTTTGACCTGCCTTGCTACTTTTCATGGTTGTACAAATAGTATCATGTGCTGTATTTAGAAATTATGCCTTTTCTCATATATGTTATGTGAAGAGCTAATTTACCTGAGGTGCAATTGTATAAACTGAGAAATTGTATTCTATTTAGAGCTATTTTATGGCACTTGTTTGTATGACTGATAAGAATTCTTCCCATGACTTTTAAAAATAGTGCCATAGTACAATAATTGAACAACTCAAAGTACACTGAACATAGTGACATCATCTTATAATTTAGTGGCCAGGAAAGATGCACCTATAGAAATGATATTATAAAAATGTGTATGGGGATGTGTGACACAGCCGGACACCTGCTGCCAGAGGTGTTAGTTTAGGGATTTGAACTTTTAAGTGCTAAATACTATATTTTTAAAAGTTTTAAATTTTCTTTTCATGAAAGTCTTTTAGAATTGTTTTAATAGACTTAGTATATTTTGAGTGAATGAGTTATTAAGATCAGTCAACCTATTCATAGCAGCCAACAATTTAGTTGTGATACATCTGTGTTATGAGGCTAATAAGGTAATACTATTTTGATATATAAAGTGAATGTTTAAAAACAGGTGTTTTTTTTATCTAGTTATTGAACTAAACTGGTGGCTGTGCCCTTCAGAGCCTTGATGGCCAATGTGCATATTCATACTACATTTGGCATTTTATCCTTTAATACAGTGGTGCTGATTTGTCTCTTCTTTCTCATTGGATCATTAATTTCTTTTTATCAGGGAATATTTAGCTAACTCAATTTCATTTATTAAATTTCTACTGGCTCCTGTTATAGCCACTGTTACTGTTCATTTGAATCTTCCACTTTCATCTTCTGATCTTCTCATTGTTCTCTCTTGCCTTGTGCAAGTTCTGAGTCTAGTTGTTAGGGCAAAAACATTAGTTTTTGTAAGAACACTTCTACTTTTCTCATGAGTGGCATAAATTTCTCCCTACTCATTGATTTGATCTGCTAACTTTTGAGTTCTCTTATCTATTTTCATCTTAGTTTTGAGAGATTACTGTTTGTTAATGATTCTTTCCTTGGAATCTGTCTCATTTTAGAAGCTATGACATTTTAGATACATTTAAACAGACCAAGTTTGAGTTTAACCATGTTTCCTTAAGCTGTAGGGAGGGGGAATTGGTCATTTTAAGTGGATATTTTGGGTTACTTGGGAACAAATGACTTTCTAGTGAAACAGTGAAGACTTATAGAAATACAGTTGAGCACTAAGATACCTTGGGGATAGATACTCTAATTAATGCTTTCTTTCTAGTTCAGGCTTACAATACATAGTATTTACATCCCTGGTAGGAAGTTAACATATGTTTATAACACATCTTAATTCCTTTTTCATCCTTCCTTCCCTCAGCCATCCTTCCATCTCTGGATTCCCTTCCTACTTGAGAAGGATCTGTCACCTTACTTCGTATTGTCTGTATTTTATTTAATTTTATTTATTTATTTATTTATTTATTTTATTTATTTTTTTTTTTCTGTGCTTAGGACAGGGCTTACAGGGCATACAGGATCTCACTACGTAAAGCACTGGGATTTCAGGTGCAAGCCACCACACCCAGTCTCAATTGCCCTGGGGGTTGGGCTGGCACCGCACATTGTATTTGAGCCCTGGCCTGTGTGTCCTGCCTAAGCAGGCACTTTAGTCCACTGAGCTATCAGGCTGGTCCTTTTATTTATATTCTCAGCCTGTCACAAGAGCAACTACATGATACTTAGGCTTGTGATTTATTTAACATGGTATGAAGGTGCATCCCTTTTCCTACAAATGACTCAACATCTATCTTTTTTCTTTTTTTTGTTTTTTTTGTCTTTTTGAGATAGGGTCTTGCTATGCAGTTTAGGTTAGCCTTGAGCTCACTTTTGTAGCCTAGGCTGGTCTCAAACTCACACTGATCCTCCTGCCTCACCTTCCCAAGTGCTGGGATTATAGGCGTGTGCCACCATGCCTGCCAGTATATCTTTCTTAATGACTAGTACTACATTGTTTGTAAATATCACTTTTTATTAATTCATTCATCTTTTGATTATCATAGGCTGATTTTAAGACTTAGCTAAGCCAGGCATGGTGGCGCATGCCTGTAATCCCAGCACTCAGAAGGCTGAGGCAGGAGGATCGGTGCGAGTTCGAGACCAGCCTGGGCTACAAAAGTGAGCTCAAGGCCAGCCTGAACTGCATAGCGAGACCCTGTCTCAAAAAGACAAAAAAAAAAAAAAAAAAAAAAAAGACTTAGCTAAGGTGAATCATGCTGCTATAAACATGTGTCCATGTGCCACTGTAGTGCAATGTCTTGAGCTCTTGCAGAGAGATACCTAGAAGGGGAATAGCTGGATCAAATGGAATTTTTAGTTTTAGTTTTTTTGAGTAACTGTCATACTGATTTCCATATTGGTTGTACTCTCACCAACAATGTAGAAGGCTTGCTTTGTCCCTACAGCCTCACCAACATTTGTATTTGATATCTTGATGATGGCTGTTCTTTTGGGGCCAAGTTGGAACTGCAGTGCTACTTTATTTTGTATTTTTCTAATGGCCATCAATGTTGAATTGATCTTTTTTTCTAGAGAAAAACAAAGAGATAGAAAATAAATTACTAAAATGCCTTATCAAAGTTCCTACCCCCCGTGCATAGTCTCACTACTCAGTTCCACCTTATAGTGATCCTCCTGTCTCAGCCTCCCCAGTGTGTGCCACCACTTTCAGGTCAGCCTAGTGCACCTGGGGCTCCCGGGCCGCATGGCATATGGTCCTGGGGCTCCAACCCTGGTCTGTCTGCTTGCCAGGCAGATGCTTAGGTCACTGAGCTATCTCCCCAGCCCTCAAAGTTCTTAATACAAATTGCATATGTTATTGAGAATCATTAAGTAAATAAGGCAGTGAAATGCATTGTTCTGTCAAGTGAAGTTGTGCTTTGTCTCCTCATTTTGAATGTATTTTTGTTTATATTTTGCCATTGTGGCTTTACTGTTTTCACTAACAGGTGAATACTGGACAGCGTAGAGATGGACCTCTTGTGCTTATAGGCAGTGGGCTTTCTTCAGAACAACAGAAAATGCTTACAAAACTGGCAGCAATGCTTAAAGCTAAAAAATGCACTGAGTTTGACAGTACTGGTGAGATTTTTTTTAGTCTTTTTTGGGGGTGGGGATGGAATAGAATTTTAAATAAATAATCTCTTTGAATAACTTCCTTCAATAATTTATGTGTTTTTAACTATTGGGGTGTAGCTGTATTTTGGATCTTGTAATCTAAAATAGTTTATAGTAATGAGCTATTTATAAATAATGCAGTTAAGAGATGTAAAGTTTAAAGCTTGTACATACTTTAGGACACAACAGTGTATTGGAAGAACAAATTTGTGAGTTTACTATAGCAAATGGTAGTGCAATGTAATACCATAATTCCTTAGCTATAATTTGAAGATTTTAATTCGTGTTAATGTGGCTATGAAATATAGATAATGCACTAATTTGTTGTTGCTATTGATCAGGTTGAAGAATGCTAAGTGTTTTACAAAGATGTAAAAGTTGTTACCTTAGGAGAAAATTCAAATATGTTAATGAAATAGGCTAAGGAGTGATAAAAAGTAGGCTCATTATAGAGTTATTTTGGATTGTATCTGTCTTGCTTACTGCTTCTTTTTTTTGTTTTGTTTTGTTTTGTTTTAAACATCTTAGTAACCCATGTCATTATTCCTGGTGATAAAGCTCAGAGTACTCTCAAGTGTATGCTCGGAATTCTCAATGGATGTTGGGTCCTAACATTTGACTGTAAGTATTGGATTTGGGGGGATTAGCAAAATGAGTTAACTAGACAAATTTGTTTTTCATAGTCATTACTATGAATTATTTAAAGAATTTATGCTAATCTTCCTATTTCTTGTTAGTTTTTCTAGTTTGAAAAACTCATATAGCTGTTGGGAAATTTAGTGTGCTTTCCCTCTGTGGTCTGGGGTGACTATAGTAGCTGTGCATAATCTCCACTAAAACCAGGTCCCTAGTCACCCGCTTGTTGGCAAGCACCATGACCTTCACAGCTGCCTTTTACCTTCTTCCTAGTCACTTGTGTGGTTTTTCTTAACCTTGGGATTTTTTTCAGCTAAAACATTATGAACAAGAATGCTCATGCCTGGTAATTACAGCATCTGCTTTTGATAAGATAGCTAAAATAGGGCAGCATTTTCACCTGTTCAGTTCACAGATTGTTTAGGAAAAGTTGTGATTATGGAAGAATAATGTAGGGATCTTGGATGGTGCATTTGAGGTATTGATCACAGCCGTGGTTATGATATGCGGGGCTGCCTGTGTGCTGGCATTTCATAGATGCACACACACACACACACACACACACGTGATTGCTCTGGATTGTGTGGTCATTCTGTTGTTACTCTGCTAGAGTTGTATAATATGTTAACACTGAAACCCTGAGCAATGGTAAATGGAACTTCTCTATACATTTTTTTAACCTCCTGGGGAAAGTTAGAATTATTTTAAAAATAAATTTAAAAAGTAGTGAATGTATCTGTTGAAGTTTTCTTTATAAGAAGCAAGTGATGGATTAAATTTATTTTTAAAAACGTTATTCTCTGTGCTTTGAAGATTTTACAATAGAATGCTTTATTTATCAGATCCTAATTGTTGATTTAATCTATATTTTAAAGTTGTGTTTCCATCTACAATTGTGTTTATGTCCTTTTAAATATGCTTCTACTTCTTATGATGTTGTTCCTCACCAGTGTCAGGTCCAGCTAAATGCTATGACTAGCAGTGCCACCTGATATGTTCTCATTCATCTCTTTATTGTAGGGCCTCTGATCGCAAGAAATACTATGTCATTGAACTATTTTACTTAGGATATGAATATTCTTTGCCCTTACAAGTAAGGCTCATTAAGTCTCAGTGTCTTAAAAAACCTCACTTAAAACAATTCCTTGAATATGGATTGTTTGTTTTCTATTTTTTTTTTTTTTCAGGACTGGGGTTAGAACTCATGACCTTGCACTTGCCAGGCAGGCACTTGTGCCATCAAGCTATCTCCCCAGCCCGTTTTCTATGTTTTTGACACTACTGGAAATTGAATATGTGGGCTTTTGCATGCTAAGTGCTCTACCACTAAGTCAGATCCCAGCTTGATTATAGGTTTTTTAATACCATATGTGTATACCAGAAACTTGGCCAGTGGTTATAAGAGATAGATTTTCCTAATAATGAGGTCTTGGTAATAAAAGAAACTATATAAAATTTTGAATATTAAGATGTTTTATCATTTAACTTTCAGTCTAGTCTGGAAAATGTGCTGAACTAGCATTTCGTTACATATACAGGCTACCTGATTCATTTCCATAAAATCTACCTTCTTCAGGAAATGTGAGTTTTGTCATTTTAATGGCTTGGCCATGTCATTTTTATAGAATTACTGATGAGCTCAAGCTGACTTAATAGTGTGCTACATGGTGATTCTCACAGTAGTGAATAACATCTTCTAATATTAGAGGCTCTTTTAGGATAAAGGATGTATGAATCTCTTATTGAAGTTCCAGTCTTCATATTTTCTAATACAGAGTTCAAAGAGAAGTAAGTTTAAGGTTTGAGAGAATTTAAATAGCCATGGAGTATATAAAAAAGAAGGCAAGAACTCTCTAGTACCTTCTTTCCTAATGCAATATATATATTTCTCACTTTTCCATATTGTTCTTAATGCTGTGCATCTCAGTTTGATTTTTAAAAATATTTCACAGCTATTCATAGATATCTGAAAATCATTTATGCTAAAGAAAAATGAAATAGACTAATACTTTCAAAGTTAGTTGGAAAGATTTATGGCTTATTAAAACTACGTCTGCCCGGGCATGGTGGCTCATGTCTATAATCTCAGCATTTGCCAGGGTAAGGCAGGAGGATCACTGTGGATCTGAGGGCAGCTTGGCCTGCACCGTGAATCCATGATGGACCAGAGACACGTAGTGAGACCCTGTCTCAAAACACAAAACCAAGACAAAACAAAACAAAAAAACAGAAGCTAGGCCTTATTTCTATGTACATATGAGTTTTTCAAGATAAGATGAAACATTTACTGGATTATCTATTAAGAAATAGAATAACTTTATGATATTTGCTATAAGCCAAATTAAGGGAATTTTAATGTTTTTTTTCTAAAAGTGGTTGACTCATTTATCAAATTTAACAAATTATTCAAAGTTTTTGACTCATTGCATCCAAGTTTATTAGAAATTTATGTTTAAGTGTTTTGTCTTAGTTGGTGAATAGCTCTTCCTGTGTTATATAACATATTTTCCACAGTTAATGAACTTTACATGAACACTCTGAGAATAGGACATAATTATACTGCTGAAATAGGCATCCAGTCTTATATTTATTCTATAGATATTTTACAGAATAGAATTTTTGTTGAAGTTTGCAAAAATAGCCATAGATAGGGTAATTTCATTTTTGCCACCTATCCCTTGGACAGATGAGTCATATATAGACTATTAAAGAAGTAAAAGAAATAAGACTTCAGAACAACATCAGATCAGAGAATGAGCAACTGTGCTTCTCAGAAGAAATGCAGACACACACACATACACACAGACACATACACAGAAGTACATGAAAAAAGTGCTTAACACCTTTGGTCATCAGAGAAACGCCAGGTAAAGCAACACTGAGATTCTTACTCTGGAATGAATGACCGTCCTCAACAGGTTTTTAAAAGCAAATGTTGGCAAGATTTCTGGAAAGAAGAAACCCTTCTTCATTGTTGTTAGAAGTGTAAACTAATTACAACCATTATGGAAATCAATGTAGAGATTTGTAGAAATTCTGTTTGACCAAGCCATGTCCCTTATCTTCCTCAAAGAGTGAAAGATGTCATCCTATAGTATGGGATGTATTTATTCTAACATAAATCTTAGAAACAGCTATATGTCCACAGTTGAGTGGGCTAAAAAAAAAAAAAAAAATACACACAATGGAATACTACTGTTCCCCAAGGAAGGGCAAGCCTGAATCATTTGTAGGGAGATGGGTACACCTCAAGACCATAAGGTTAAGTGACATAAATCAGACACACAAGCTTAAATATCTCATGGTTTCTCAGATAGGAGAAACCCAGAATATAAAGAGAAAAATAAAAGGTTTTAGGGCAAAGGCAGATGATGTTTTGGAAAGTAAATTGGATCAAAACATGGAGAGGAGAGGCAGGGCAAGAAAAGGGAAGAGAGGATGAGAAAAAGATGTGCTATGTGTGTGTCCCCATTCCTTTGAGGAATGTAGTTGTTGTGTGTACTGATAATCATAGGAGACAATAAGAAAACGGGAGGAAACCAAGTCAGGAGGGTGGGAGGGTGGCTTAGGGTGCAGCGTCACGCTTGCAGGCAGGAGGTGCCCTGACCTCGGTCCCCTGCACCACCAGTGATCTTGTCTGTCACCACATCAGCCTTTGCTGTGGCATTAGTTCCTCCGAGTCAGCTTACCCTTGTATGAAGGAGAACTTTGGTAAACAAGTGGCCAAAATGAAAGGTTGAAAGAAATTTTATTATTCTCTTAAAATTTAAACAAAATGGAAGCTGTATTCTGTAGGCACACACTAGCCTTCTGTCTGGTGTAAATTGTAGTGACCTAGCCACTTAGTGCACCCCTTTGAAATTTTTGTCTAGCTTAACCATTTTTAATTTTTTAATAAACTCTGCATCCTCATTTCTCACTTCACTGTGGAGGGAGCACAGATGGCTGTGATCGTCTTCCCCTCTCTCATCTAAGTTTAAATGGGAATTTCTGTTGTAGAGATTGTGCAAGTCCCGGCACCCAAAGGAGTTGCTGAGATGTGCCAGACATTACAAGGCCGCCTTTGTCTGTGAGCTGGGGAAGGGCTAGACCAAGCCTTTGTTGTTCTTGCTTTGTTTTTGCTGAGGACTGATGTTCTCTAAAAGATAGTCATTAAGTAGTTTATAAGAAACTTCATAATCAGACTAGCAAACTCATTTTTTTCTTCTTCTTTGGTGCTAAATTGCCTATGTGGCCCTCAATCTTTCCTTTTGCTGCAGGTCCTGAGCAGCTAGGTGCAGGGGCTTCTGCTGCCACACCTGACCACATTCATTGTTTTCTGTCAAGGCTTGCTTCTTCAAACGGATGTTCAGAGTGCTATGGAAGTTAAATACCCATGTGACTTTATTTTTCTTTGTGATAAACATTGCTAATTATAAAAAGAGATATACTAAAGCATTCTCATAAATATTAGGCAAACTAATGCTCACAGAAGGCCCTTACTAAAGATTCTGCTTTAAATAATAAAAAGTAAAGCTAAGGATAGTGGCAAAAACCTGTAATCCCAGCATCTGTGAGAATGAGGCAGGAAGATCAGAAGTTGGTGCCTAACTTGAGGAAGTTAAGAATTTAGTGAGATTAAAAAAAAAAAAAATTAGTGAGATCTTGTCTCAAGGGGGGGAAAAAAGTACAGTATCCTTTAATGTAGTAGTCCCACTTTTGTGAAATTTCTCTAAGCAAATAGTATACATGAAAAAAATAATTTTCATTCTAATTATAGGAACTAGGGAGAGTGACCTAAAAATGAGAAAACTAAAAAGATAATTCCCTGAAAAATTCACTTCGCTATAGACTACATACAGTATTATAAAAAGCATGATTGTATGAATATTAAAGTTTTCATTTTTAACAATACATAAATATATATGCTTACAGGTAAGGAAAACAAAAAATGGCAATAGGCTAGTAGGTGACTAAAGAGAGGCTAGTTTTAGCAGTTTTTAAAATAGTGCATACTTACTAAATTCAGTTCCTATTCTTGAGGGTCCAAATTTCAGGTTCTGTTATTAGTATGTCCCAAAGATTAAATAGATAAGGGCTTTCATTTTAGAAAGGGAAATTACTGCCTGCTAAATAAACATTTCTCATCTATCACAGTAAGTGTTATGCAGATCTAAAAATCATCTTTTACTGTTGTGATCATTCTAATCAGCTCAGAAAACTTTACATAAACATTTGTGATAGGTTTTTTTGGATGGCATTGCAGCAGAGAAACAGAAGGAAAAAGGAGAGGGTCTTTATTATCTTTGAGGACACAGCAAGAACCTGGGCAAGATAAGGGATTCTCTGAACTGCAACCATGGGAGGCTGAGGCTTTTAGGGCCTTTTGCCAGGGGTGGAGTTTGAGGGGGATGTTTAGATATACCTGAGGAGCTGACTGGGGTCTTCACTGATGCAGTGGGAAAGGTGAAAGGAAACTGTCCGCTGGGCTTGAGTTGGAGAAGAAAAAGAGAGGTGGTTTCTGTTGTTTTAAGGGCTTCAGCTGTACCAGATGACCACCACACTTCAGCAACTCATACTAGGGCCAGAACCAATCAGTTCAAACTTGTAATACACTTTTAAATAAGAGCATTGAGGATGTGTTTCTAGTTTTGGGTATTTAGATATTAGACTGAGTTTAGACATAGAGTCTTGGTATTATTCATAAAATCGTATCAACTGATTATTAAATTCTGATTAAGAAAATTTGCTGATATAGTACTACTTCATAATAGAGTTTATGTTTTGATTTATAATTCAGCATATTAGGATGAACTACATTTTTAATGTGTAAATATATAACTCACATTTTAAGATTTTTTTGTTCATTTTGGTTTGGCTTCTTTGTATTTTGAGACAGGCTCTTGCTGCGTTGTTATGGTTTATGTCTAGTTGTCCCCCCAAAGCCTCATGCAGTCATGGGGTGTGATTTCTATAGATTGACTTGATTCATGATCCCTGGGATTGTGTTTTAGTACTGATGGGATTATCGGTCTGAGTAAGGCTGATACTATGGGTGTGGTCCAGGGCGGATATCCTAAGGCAGAGAGCCTGAATGTAATATAAAGAGAGACAGAGAGACAGACTAAAGCTGTAGCTGTTGCTCTCTGCTGCCTTGTTTGGTTTGGCTATCTCTGCCCCCATTTTGTTGCTGTTCCACTGCCATGAACTGGGTGCTCTCTGCCCTGTTCCACTCAGCCTTGGGACAGCCGAATATGGACTGAAACCTCCACGAACTGTGAGCTAAATACACCTTTCCTTCCTTCATCTTGGGTGTCCAGTATTTGTCCCAGCAACGAGTAAAAAGTAACTAATACATATGTAGTTCAGCTTGGCCTTGAACTCATAGCAGTCTTCCTGTTTGCTGCCTCCTCAGCATGCCGCACCTCACCTAGCATATCAGTTTTGAAAGTAGCCCCAAAATAATAATTTTTAAGTAATTTTTATGTGGAATCACAGAATCTGGTAAGCTGTAACAGTACTTTTTATGATTCCCCAAGCTAGGTGTTTTATGATGTCATGAATGGGACAATAAGCTTTTCTTTATTTTTTCTGGTACTGGGGATTAAACTCAGGGCCTTGTGCTTGCCAGGCAGACACTTATGCTACTGAGCTATCTCCCCAGATCCTGGACATTAAGCTTTTATTTTGGTTTTTCATCCTTGTCTTCTCATTCTTAGAATTTCATATACTGGGTTTATTTCTTTAATTATTTTCTTGCCACTTCTAAAAATTGTGACAAATAGCACAAGTTACTGTACATTTTTTTTGTTAAATTTCTTGTGATTTTTCCTTCTTCTATAGCCTAATGCTATCATAATCTACTACAAGCCTAATATAAACCATTTGCAAAAAAAAAAAAAAATTACATTTACAAAGCAAATGGATGTTGATTTTTAATAGAAGAAGAAAAATTCTTCAGTGGTTATTTATATGCTTTTATTTTGAATGTTTTAACTTTCTAAGTTCAATTTTTGTGGTTATAAATAATAGGATTTTCATTTTGACCGAGCAGAGTAATGTTTGTGTGTTTTAACTTTTTTAAAGGATGTTTCTTGATAAGAGTAATTTAATTCTGATGTTCAGTGCTATTTCAGTTACAAACACTCAGTACCTTCAAAAGAATAACAATTTCTTAAAATGTGTTTTATGTATTGCTTTTGAAGCTTTTGAAGAGAATCAAGAAATTCTGTAGCATAGTGTTGTGCGTAGGATTACTCCCTGGAATTCCTGTCTTCGGATACAAATAGATGTCCATTTTGACGCATTCGGTCATCGTTGCGTTTTCTAGTCTTTTGTGTAGCTATGGACTTAGGATCCCTTTTCTCTTGTTCCTCTCATTTTTGGGATTCTGTTTTTTTTTTTTTTTCTTCAAAAACTAGGAAAACTGTCTAAATTTTACATAGGCACATAATATCATCAGGGTTTCAGCTAAAATGACAACACAGGATCCATTGATGTATAATACTTTATAACATGAGAGACAAGAGGACTTATGAATGCTTAAGAGTAAACGAATGCCATTACAGGTAGTACAGGTTTTCTTTCAAAAGTTATAGCTCTAAAATTCATAAGCCATGTTAGTATGATGAGATGCTAGGCTTTGTACAGGGAGCCGGAGCTACTGTACTGGTTTTGAGTAACTTTTGAGTTTTAGAAATTAGGTTGCTTACCTCTATATAAAAAAGTAATATGGCCGGGCGTGGCGGCGCACGCCTGTAATCCCAGCACTCGGGAGGCTGAGGCAGGAGGATCGGTGTGAGTTCGAGACCAGCCTGGGCTACAAAAGTGAGCTCAAGGCCAGCCTGAACTGCATAGTGAAACCCTGTCTCAAAAAGACAAAAAAAAAAAAAAGTAATATGATCTCCAGAAAAGGAAAGGTTGCATGAAATGGTAGACCTGATTAGGAATACATCTGTGCTAGAAAAATCTCTTGGTTCTAATATATAGGTTGTTCCTCATAATTTCTGCAAAGTGCTAAGTTTCACTCAGAATTTTAATGGAGAATGTTATGGAATATCTAAGAAGTAAAAAGATGACATGAGGTAAATTACACTTTATAAGTGTAATTGTTTGATACATTTTAAAGAATATACTCTTCTGGACTATGAGAACATTTGTGTTCATAAGTAATAATAATCATTACATAATTGCATAAATAACATACTCATGCAGACTTACTTTAGTTTGGAAAGTGCCAGTTGAGGAAGTTAACAAAAATATTACCTTGGATCTCTTTCAGAAGGGAGAATTAAGGAGTCTTATCTTTCCTAGTTAAGAATATTTTATGATATAGTCCTAGTTTGTGAAGTATTTTAGTAGCAAGTGATGATGGACTTTGTTAAGCACTTATTACAAAAACAAAATAAATTGCTTGAATGTGGAAAAGTATCTTTAATTTGTAGAAAATGATTTTAAAATCTTGATGTATGTAGAGATTGCAGACTTTGGTATGTTTTGCTTTGGTTCAGTTAATGACTAGGAAAGTTATAAAAGCTGTTTTAAGTGGCAGATAGGGTGAGAATTCCTGCTAAAAGTTGCTTATTTTTTATAATAAAGCTTTTTTTTAAGGTATTTTTTTTTCTTGTTTCAGAACTTTTGTTTGTTTGTTTATTTATTTTTATGGCCGGCTCAGCCTGCCCTGAGGGCAGGGCTGG
>PVJA010037072.1:0-20662 GCA_004027025.1 Myocastor coypus
CTATGCAGTTCAGGCTGGCCTTGAGCTCACTTTGGTAGCCCAGGCTGGTCTCGAACTCACACCGATCCTGCTGCCTCAGCCTCCCGAGTGCTGGGATTATAGGCATGCGCCACCTCGCCCGGCAGTTAGTTTATTTTTAAAGATATGGGACAGAACTTGAGGACATACTATCATAGAGCTACATCCTTAGCCCTTTTAATATTTCTTTCTGTTCTTTTGTGTTTCGTTTACTTTTTCTTTTTTCTTTGTTTGTTTTTGAGACAGGTTTTTTTCCTAAGTTGCTCCAATTAGAATTCTCCTGCTTAGCCTACTAATTAGCCAGAGAGCTGAGGTTATACATGTAAGTTAACATTTCTGGCCATTTTTTAAATTTTATCAATGGTATTATCATTCCTTTAAAAATCTATCAGTGGCTTTCACCTTTTATGTCATCTTTTGAAACCAAATCAGCCAATGTACCGAACAGGTTCACAAATTTGTATAATAATCATTTTCCCTGAATCAATGTCAAAACTCTGAAGCAAAGCTGCAGTGCTATCCAGGCATGGTAGCAGAGGCCTATAATCCCAGCACTCGGGAGGCTGAGGCAAGAGGATTCGTGCGAGTTCAAGACCAGCCTGGGCTACATAAGTGAGCTCAAGACCAGCCTGAACTGCATAGCAAGACCCTGTCTCAAAAAGACACACACACACTCACACACACACACACACACACACACACACACACACTAAGCTGTGGTTGGGACCTGTGGAGCAGCGATAAACCTCTTGCCTAGCATGCACCAAGATCCATGTGCAAATATAAGATGTTTTGCTTATTATTTTACTTACTTATTTATTCTTTTTTTTTTGGCAGAACCAGGGATTGAACTCAGGCCTTTGCACTTTCCAGGCAAGTGCTTATTCTACCGAGCCATCACCACAGCCCTATAAGATATTTTAGAAAATACAAAGTAGTAGGAACATGTCCAAGTCAGACTACTGGAAGACTCCAGTCTCTGTGCATTTTATTCGAGCTCAACCACCCCTCTGTACACAATTCCAGTCCGACCATCTTATATTTCTAGGATCTGACAGACAGTTCTGTGGCTGCATTATGTTCTTTTAGTTGCCTACGAAGTTGCATGAGGGAAACCTACCAGATGCATTCATGAAACACAGAATGAGTCTATGCGTTCATGCATCTGCACGGAGGCCACCAGCTGGTGGCTACTGATGGTCACCAGCAGCTATAAAGAAATAAAATGGAATGAAAAAAAAATTAGAGAAACAGGAGAATTGTAGGTGCTCATCTAGAGGGAACCAGCCTTCTGCAGTTGGGTCCCTGTTCGGGCACCACTTGCAGGAAACCAGTCTTGATGGTTTGATACCTCAACCCAGGGGGCAAAAGAGGATAAAAGAAAACAGACACTGAGTTAGTTTAGAATGAGAGTGCAAGCGGGTCTCAGTGAGCAGAGGGCCCCCAAGCACCTGGCTTACTCTGCCTTTGTTTACACCAACATAGGAAGAAGCAACTCCAGCAGCAGAAGGTTTATCTGTCTCGCATTATCTAAAGCATGTACCCAGATAGCCAGCCAGATCTCAGCTGCGTGGATTTTTCCCGGGATCCTTCATTGCACCATCATGTCAGGACACCGCCTTTTTCTTTGTGCTCACAGTGGAAGCCAATTAGTCCCCAGTTCCCATTATCTGGCATCCTACACTCAGAAGCAAAAGGACATGGTTATGTTTTGGTTCTGCATTGTTCATGCAAATGCAGTTGTCCCAACTCATGAAAGAGAAAAACAGAGAGTACATATGGTTCTACATATTTGGTAATGTTAAAGGTGCAGGTGAATACTGAATCTATCACATGATGCATAGCTGCAGTGCTTCCTCTGTAAAAGCTCTTAAAATTAATTTGTAGCATAGTATGTGGTTTTATGCAACTGAACAGAAAGGACCTTCTTTCTTGATTGTGTACATTCCTTCATTTTGGAGTCGCAGCTTGGTTTGACCCAAAGTTCAGTAATAAAGCCCATTGAATCACATACATTTTGATAACATTGGAATACCATTAATCATTGTAAGCAAACGAATTAAATTAGTTGGATGTTCTCTTTCTGATCCCTTATGTATGTGAACTTACATTCATTTTTATCTATTATCCATCTTTGACTTAGTAAATGTTATTTCTTTTTTTTTTTTCACTTTTTTTTTTTTTTTTTTTTTTTTTTTTTCACTTTTTTTTTTTTTTTTTTTTGCCTTTTGAGACAGGGTCTTGCTATGCAGTTCAGGCTGGCCTTGAGCTTACTTTTGTAGCTCAAGCTGGTCTCAATCTCGCAGGGATCCTCCTGCCTCAGCCTCCCAAGTTCTGGGATTACAGGTGTGCACCACCAAGCCCAGCGCGATTGTTGTTTCTAATAACCAAAATATTAATTTAAGGACTTAACATTCTTATATTTCATGAAAGTTAGCCATCTGAAGCATGAAACAAGTCGGTAACTCTTTCCTTTTGAGTGAGTTCAGGAGAAGGAGTTGGGGAAAGAGAGTTATCTCTGTATGTAGACAGGATGGTTTGGGCAACTGTACTGTGCATTTCTGCTGGTCTATGGAAAGGAGCAGAGATGCTTTAGTTTGTTTCTTTTTCTTTTCTCAGCTGCTTCTGCATTTATTCCTCTTAATTTCTTTCAATTTTTGTTTGTGTGCGTGTGTGTGTGTTTATGTGTGTGTGTGGTTGCAGGTGTGTTCAGGGTCTCACTACAGCTCAAACTCATAGTGATCCTCCTGTTTTCTGCCTCCTTAGTCCTGGGATTACAGGCATGCACCCCCACACCCAGACTCCATTCCTGGCTCAGCGTGCCCAGGGGCAGGGCCAGCGTGGCATAGCGGTGCCAGAGATCGAGTCCTTGGCCCCCAAGCTTTGCCTAAGCAAGCGCTTAGCGCACTGAGCTATCTTGTCAGCCCACTTCCTACTTTCTTATACATGTATTTCATTTTTCTTCTGCTTTGTACGCATCTATCTGGCAATATGAATAACTTGTTGGGAGACAACAATTTGCATTACATGAAATATGGTAAAATTGATACTATTTTGTGAAATGAAATTCTGTATCACTTCTACTTTCTCCTGTTTTAAGTCTCATTTGTGCTCTCCTTAAAAAATAAAACATATGGCACTTACATGTGTGTTTTTGTCTTACCTTGTGTGGACTAAAATTTAAATGAACAGGTGCAAAACAGTAAGTCTTCTTTTGCAACCCAGAGCTCATTGTTTGGTCTGAGTTTTGATACATAAAAGAAGGAAAGTTACTGCTAGGTTCAGTGGTTACAGATCTGTGACCCTGAGGCTGGGGTAAGAGGGAGGAGGTTTGGACTGTGGAGGGAGACTGCCACTGGTCTCTCCCACAGGCCCTATATTGCTCATATGGTAACCAACATTTTTGTAACTATGAAAGTATGAGGGTTAAAAAATTAGTGACTGTTATTCAAAGTATAAAGACAACATGAGGGGCCAGCAGGATGGCTCAGCAGTCTAAAGCGCCTGTTTAGGAAAGCTTAGGTGGCCACAGTGACCAAGGTTCAATCCCTGGCACCACATGCTGCACCAGCCCCGCCCTCAGGGCAGGCTAAGCTAGCCTCAAAAAAACAAACAAACAAACAAACAAACAAAAAAACATGATAATGAAATGTTTCAAGCCTACTACTTAGATGCAAACATAAGGAAAGTAAAAAATGAAAAATCATGATAAAAAACCAAAATTATTATTTATTGTTATCTATATTCTGAAGTAAATCAATCCCTGTCTTAATTTTTAATGAATTTTTGCAAATCTAATTTTCTATACCTAACGTTTGGACATTTGTCTAAGGAGTTATGTAAATATAATTATTAGGTTTTTCTTTCAGGACCCAACCAAATAGAGCTTTTAAAATTCATTGTATTTCAAAAAGTAACTGTGAACGTACCATATCTTGTTATCCAAATAATTACATAATATAAAAGAGACTAGACACCAGCTTCTAAGCAACATTCAACATGGAAAGTAATCTAATGTTGACACAATAAATACTGAACCTTTTATTAGACTGGATTTTTTAAAATAACAAATTCAGAAATTTATGTCTTAACAAGACGATATATCTGCTGAGAGAAGTAAGCTAAGCCAATATGTATTCTTTTTGATATACTGAACTACTTCAAAGCGAAGTACAGGGCTGGTGGGATGGCTCAGTGGTCTAAAGGGCCTGCTTAGGAAAGCTTAGGCAGCAGGGACAGCGGTTAGATCCCCAGCACCACATGCTGTGCCAGCCCCACCCCCAGGGCAGGCTGAGCTGGCAATAATAATAATAATAATAATAATAATAATAATAATAATAAAAACATTATTTAAAAAAAACAAAACAAAGGGAAGTTCATGCCTTTCTTTGCTACCACTATGTTCTAAGTGTGAAACATGTTGACATCGGACAGCTTCATGATACCCTAGGGGCCTAATTTTATTAATGGCCGGCTCAGCCTGCCCTGAAGCTGAGGCTGGTATAGCATGTGGTACAAGGGATCAAACCTAGGTCCCTGTGGTTGCCTGAGCTTCCCTAAGCAGGTGTTTTAGACCACTGAACCATCTCGCTGTCGCCCCCTATGGGCCTAATTTACGATTACTGAGACCTTACCTCCTCAGTGGTGGCAAACCTATGACATAAGTGCCACAGAGAGCATGGGGCGGGGGGATCATTGTCCCAGCACTTCAGTGTTAGCCAAGAGCCCACAATGCCAACTTTATCCTTTCCACATAAAAAAAACTTTACATCATTGACAACTTTGTCACCATGTTTTTCTTTTAAGACAAAAGATGTTTAATTAAAAAAAAAAAACTTTAATGTGTAGTTTCTATTTTCTAAACTAAGATCTATCTATTTAGGTATAATGGGTCCTTTGTGATAAATATTTTTGAGTTGTGGTTTGGCCCCTGGGTCTGCAAAGGCTCTCCATCACTGCTCAAATAACCCAATAGAAAAAGCATGTATGACTGATTAAAAAAAAAAATTACAAATGCGCTCTCAGAAGGCAGACTGAAGTTGGAGATTTGAATCTAAGAGTAGGAGTACAATATCGTTATACATTGGGATATAAAACATCGACTTGCATTAACTGGGAAAATTTTGAAAATAGCCAGGAGTTACATTTTCAGAAGTACTGGGCTGCACGTAACTCACGCGGCACTTTCCTGCTTCCAGTTGCACAACATATTGGACAGGTTCCAAATTCCAAATCACCTGGGTCCACAGTCCCAGGGGACCCTGGGCTGGGGCCGTTGCTTCTGCATCATGGAGACCTTGCTCAAAGCTGCCTGCACAAGGCTAGACTGCTGCCTTGAAAGCTTTAGGATCCGACCTAATAGCAAGGCTCAGGTTTGAGCTCCCAGGATTATGCTATTTACGACTGTGACCCAGGACAAAAGATGAAGAGTGGCTGTTGCTACCAGTGCCCTAATTTTTTTGCTTTTCAAATTTTCCTTAAAGCAAAACGATCTGCTTTAGCTCTAAAGCAATGCCAGGCAGACAAAGTGAGCACTGATAAAAGAGCATTAAAATACCTGTTTTACTCTCCTGATCAAACTCTCTGGGATGCCTTGCTATTTTAGTGTGACCCAATCCATCCATAAACACACTTTAAGAGAATTGTGGTCACTTGATGCTTCCGGATATTGCTATATTATTATTCCTTCACCAATTATTCAGTGAAAACATGTCATACTAAGAACTAAACCTCTTTACAGATATGTCCTTATTAGCAAATAGAATTATTAGTATATTTGATAGCAATAGCATTAAATTATAATAAAAATATAAAATTCACATGAAGTCATAATTTTTTAAACAAAAAATAACATTGCTTCTTTCTCCTTTGTTCTGTCCTCAGTTGGTTCTCTGATTTCACCAGGTTTCAGATTTAATAGAGAAATGATCCTAAATTTTGTGTGTCTGTACACTTAAAAGCATCATCTCTCTGACATGCAGCTAGAAACAAAATCTCTTCAACTGAATTTACACATTTTTAAAGACACCAGGTTGTCTCACCAGATTTGAGGATCAGCCAGCCATGTTGATGCATATCCCTACTCTTGGGAGGCTGAGGCAGGAGAATCACTGTGAATGTGAGACCAGCCTGGGTTACAAAGTGAACTCAAGGCCAGCCTGAGCTGCATAGCAACAACTTATCTCAAACACACACACACACACACACACACACACACACACACTGGATTGCAGAATGTCTTGCTGCTATACATCATGTTACTTTGATAAACATGGAACTCTAGGGGCCAGGGAGATAGCCCAGGGGCACAAGTGCCTGTTTGGCAAGTGCAAAGTCCTGAGTCTGATCCCTGGTTCTGAAAAAAAAAAAAAAAAAAAAAAAAAAAAGAAACTCTATTGATTTCATGCATTCCAATTTTCTGCTGAGTGGATAACCCTTTCATGAAACAAAATATATTTTATTGGGAAGAAAGAAAAAATTCTACAAATAGTTTTTTCTTAGACTGGTACAATATTCCTACCTTCAGAGAAGTTAAGCGATTCAGTAACAGTTTGTATGCATCACATTGCTTAACAACTACCAAAGACTAAACAGGAAAAGCTGGTGAGAGATTTTATAGCTCAGATAGAAAATGTATGATTTGTTACAAAGAACCCTAAATGGCATTAAGGAATAGCTTTAATTGTGTAAAATTTTTATGTACTGACCTGTGAAAGTAAAACACCCCTAATGTGATTGTATGTTTAAAATATAGAATACAATTTTATTAAAAACAGATGATGATGTTATTTTTTGGTAAACTTTGTAAATATTTAATGATATTTTCAGCTGTCCATATTCATAACACTATGCTTATATATGCATATTTTCTCAGAATATTCATCTCAATTTTAGAAATAGCTATGAATTGTGCAGCTTCTAAGTTGTTTAAAAAAAGAATACAAATGTATGTGAAATTTTCATCTATAAAAATCTATCATTTATGTGAAAATTTATCTATCATTTATGTGAAAATTCCAAAGTACATTCAAATCTGCAATATTTGTGATAGTTTAAAAATGTATAGTAGCATAAGTAGCTGATACCATCAGTTATTCTAATTTTGGTAGAGCTTTGATACATTCTTCTCTTAAAAAATTCAGTAGTATATTTAAATATGCAGATATGTTGCTGTACTGTGGTTCCATGGTTAATTATTCATAAATATGATGATAAGCTTGCTTCTGTCTTTTCAGCCTTGTGTACCAGTACTTCAGGTTAGGTGTTCACTTTGCCTTAATAGATATTCTTGGGTCATATAATTGTAGAGTTATTATCACCAAATATGTCCTTCTTAATTTAATAATGCATAACACTAAAAAAATCATTAAGATATTTCTTTACAAAATTGAAATTAGGAACATGGACATACAGGTGCTGACCAAAATATATGGTATATTTCAATACAAAATTATTACTGTAAGAGACACATTGCATTATTCCCCTTCCTTAGTTTGAGCGCACTTATTGAATCATTCTTGCTACTTTCTAAAACAGCTCTGCAAGTTCCCCTTCATTAGTCTTTATGAGATACGGAGAAATGTGCGGAAAAGACAGCAAATGCCTCTGGTTAGTACCATCCAAGGAAAACCCACTAAAGTGTGTTCCTGTCCATCTTATTCACCAGTGGCACTGTGCAACTTCTTGCTCTTTACCAAAGTCCAACAAGCATGGAAGGTAAATACTGTGAGTCCACTCAGGTTTTCCACAGAGTGATCACAACACAGATCAGCACCCTCACGAAGGAGGAATTCCAGAATTGCTTCAGAAAGTGGCAAGAATGATGGCGTATAAGTGTGCTCAAAGTGGAGTGATTAATTAGGGCGATTAATTACAATGCACCTTTACTATAATAAATTTTATACATTGACACATTTGCTCTTTTGCAATCACCCCTTCAATGGGAGTCATGGAAAGCTCAACCATATCAAAGTGCAGTTGAGGCGACCATTTTTTGGCATGCACGTAATGTTTAAGTCAGAAGACTAACCAGTCTTCAGAGCAAAATCAAAGAGGAAATATCAAAGCGCACTGGGGCCCACAGTAATAGAGTTAGCTCGCTGCACTTCAGAGGTATCTTTTACAAAATGTTCAAACCACTCACAGTGAAACATTTATACCATGGGACTTAGTGCACACTCCATGAAAGGACCCTATTGTTCTGAGTGATCACTCACTATTATATATTTAGCGGATTACACACATGCATGGGAGAAGAGAGAGAGAGAGGCAGGCAAACAGACAGACAGACAGGCAGACAGGCAGGCAGGCAGGCAGGCAGACAGACAGACAGACAGACAGACAGAGGGGAGAGAGAGAGAGAGAGAGAGAGAGAGAGAGAGAGAGAGAGAGAGATGTAGACATAGAAAGAAAACAGATAAAGAATAACATGATACTAGCCTAAATTGTATTACTGATTCTTTCCTATTTTTGCTTTTTTTTCCCCCACTTCCTCTAAAGTCATTGTGTTAGATTAATAAATACCTTGTTGCAGGGATGAGGTATCTAGCTCCATGGCACAAGTACCTGCCTGGCAAGTGCAAGGTCATAAGTTCTAAGCCCTATCCCGGGGGGAAAAGAAAATACCTTGCTGCAAATTACATTAAATAGACTCACCTTTGGAGGTTATTCTGAAAGGAGACAACTGCCCTACCTTCGTTACATTTGCTCTATTACATCTTTACCCCAGGTGACCTTTTTTGACACAGATAAAATGTAAAACTCGCTCTCGCTGATCCTGGGAAGATGTAAGGCAATGTGTGCTTAAGGCTCAGAGCTCCTGAAGCTCAGGGAGCGCTGCAGCCCTGGTCTTTTCTGACCTGAGAAAGTGGGAGTTTATGTATCCAACCCAAGCAGAAATCCATGTGCAGTTCCACAGCTCACGTTTGATTTGCTGGAAGCATACTTCTCAAACACAAAGACTGACCCACTTTTACAGCTTTGCATATCTTGATTGGGAGCTTCTTGACCCCCAAGTGCTGAAGCAGGGATTTTTAGCTCATTAGGAGAGGTCCAGCAGGATTACTTAGAGAAGTGTAGAATATCATAAAGGATCCTGGCCAAGTGACACACTGCTCTGCATTCATCATTAAAGACAGAAGAAACGAGTTCCCTGCTTGTTCTGTGTTTATTTATACAATGCTACTAGAAGAGACTGGTATTTTGTACTATAAACTAAAATCTTATGATGTTTTAGGTCTAATGTTAACCTGAAAACATTTATTTAGGGTATATATTGAAGAATGCTCCTAGAAATTACTTCTGCACATCGCATAAAGACCATTTCTATAGAAGAAAATGCTCCAATTAAATAAGACTGATTTTTAAGTCATGCTAATCTAAAATTGAAATACTCTATCAGCATATAAATAACTGAATATTTCTAAAAGCTTACAATTACTTCTTTATCATTATACATATTTTTGCCACTGTAAAAGTGGGCAAATAATCAGGAAGGAGCAAGGAGGGAGCTCTGTATTGATTTCTTTCAGAGCATAAAAACATAAGCAGATTACTTTCTATTACACTTTTTGTTATTTTATGTTATCTAAAATAGGATAGCTACTGGGTTATTCTTCACCAAAGAAATGAAAAGATGACTGTAGAATTTTTATAATTATTATATATATATATATATATATATATATATATATATTACTAATGGAATTAAAAGCTGCTGACCAGATAACTCAACAGATAGTATTACACAAAACCTTTCTGAATGTCAAGCCCTTTTGGTTTTTTTTTAGTCATTTATTCATTTTTCTGTATTTTAATACAGGATCTACAAGGCATTCAGGGTCCCACTCCATAGATCGGACTCAGTGATTCTCCTATTTCCAGCGTCCCAAGTGCAGGGATGATACGTACACGCTACCAGTCTCAATCACCCTCTCAGTGGGGCTAGCACGGGATCGAACCCTGGCTGCTGTGCTCTGCCTAAGCAGGTGCTTTAGTTAGTTGAGCTATCAGGCCAGCCCAAGCACTTTAATAAATGCTTTCAAACTGTTTTAGAGAATTCACTGCAGCTGTAGTTGGGACATAAATAGATACTAACATAGTTCGCTTAAGGACCGAGAAATAGTTTCCATAAGAGCCATGCAGCCTATTTTGAATTAGGGAACGGGTTACAAAATGAGGCTTAACCAGATGTGCAGCAGGTTGCATCCTAAGGCTGCATCTTGTTGGAGGTTCGGGATTTCCTCTGATTTACAGTCACAGCTATTCTAAGCCTCTTGTTTTTGTGTGGCTTTCAAACTTTTGAAAAAACATTGTCACTTCTTTCTTTAAACTACACTTGAGATTGATTGATTCACGGTTGATGGCCACAGTAATGAATTCTTACCCCTGGGGTCTAATCACAGCAGGATTAGTGTTCTCTTGTCCCAGAATCCTCAGCGCCTCCCTGGCAGCTTGGAGCTCAGCCCAGCAAAGTACAGTCTAGGCACATGTCTTCAACCTGGGAAAGAGACTATTTTCCCACTTACCTACACATCTTTTTTAGCCTAAAATAGAAACTAAGAAATCATCCAAAGTTGCTTTCGTTTTGGCATTCAGTACATATCACAATACAGCTTTGCAAATAATCACATAAGCAGGCATAGTAGGACATCATTTATTTATTAGCGCATCGCTACAATGTAACACCTTTCTGGATGGCAAATTACTGCCCGTTGCACCAAGTCACGGATCCTAGGTTCCTATGAATGTTATATCTGTTCTCTTTTGTACTGCGTAATGAAGACCTGTGGAAGTTCAGAGTTTTTACCTGAGTCAACTACGTATTTCGAGTAATGCAACATGACCAAACAAAATCAATCAGAATTGAAATTAGCTGAATAAATTCTGTTCTGTGGATGTTTACATGATCGATATTAGTTTACTGAAAACTTCTTCAATAAAAGCGAAGGTAGGTCAATGAAGTGAGACAAGGGAGAAGCAAAAAACACTTAGACCTAGTTGTGAAACAAAATAAATAGGATGGGCCAGATCGCTCAGCAGACTGCAGTTCCTGCTTAGGCAGACGCAGCGCCTGGGGCCTTTGATCCCCCACTCCCGGGACCCACTGAGACAGCGATGCAGATTGGGCATGGTGGTGCACCCCTGCAGTCCCAGCTCTTGAGAGGCTGAAAACAGAAGGCTCTCTAGGAGTGCCATCTGTGTGGTGAGACCTTGTAGACCCTGTACTAACTACAAAATAACATTAAAAAAAACAAAGATAAAAGTAAAAAGTAAAGTGATAATACACTTAAAATAGTAACCAACAGAAAACACAATAAAGGAGGATATGAAAAACATCCGCTTGCTGAATCTAAATTCAGGCCAAGAACCCTGTATTAAAAGACAAGCTAATAAGAGGAAAGTATACAGACTTGGTAAAAAGCTTTTGTGTGACACTGAAGCCTCCCCAAGGAAGTTAAGACCACCTAAGCAGCTAGACATGCATATTTTACACCGTCTTTGATACAAGTAGACAGAAATGGAGTTAAAAACAAAATGATCTAATAGCACTAAATGGGAACAGCAATATCTGTTCTCGGCTTTCTTGTTTCTTCAGAGTGGAGGCCATTCCCTTTCCGCCAGGCAGAGGAAAGGGATCTCCTGTGAGTGACTGTGACAGCCCTCAGAGCATGATCAGGAAATCCTTCCTGGGCTTATGACCTGCTCCACAGGAGAAAGACCAGGAGGCTGATGACCACACTACTATCTCTGCATTCTCAGATCTCTTCAGCTAAAAATGTTCATTATGCTAAGGTCATGTATTTGTGACTAGCATATCCTAGATCTGCAGTCTTGGATGTTGTGTAATGATCTTGAAGGAAAAAGCATACAGTTCTATAATTTAATCTAGTTATATACTATACAATGGGTTCACAATTGGCTTGTTGAATATAAAAGCATTCTACCTACAAACATTGTTTTCAGATCGCTATTTTAACATTTTTCCCTAGTTATACTGTCTAAATTCTTATATTCCCATTGTTGCCAACAGGCTTATCTTCATTCAGAAATAATTTCTCTGTTGTGCAAAAGTACAGGAGAAACTGTGGTTTATTTTCATTCAGTACTCCTAAAAATGAATTTTCTGTCACTAGTTGAGACAAAAAGACAGATTTTATTCAGGAATATAGCAGAGAGTGTAGAAATGACTGCAGTAGGGATTTAAACTGAGGCAGAAAGATTGCGATCAAGTCTGGATCAAATAACGATAGATGAGAATGTATAGCATACAAACAGAGTGCATGGACAGTTGTTAGTTGGGTCTAGATTTCTTACTACTCTGACCTAGCAGGACCTTGCAAACAGTCAATAAGTGTGATCAGGTTTACCTGAGAGCCATTGAGAGATGAGGGATTTGTTCAGATATCAGGGTGATCAGATATTCATTCTGGGAGCTTCTAACTTACCTGGCTGGGGCAGGGTTCCTCCTGTAACTGCATGCTTCCCATGATCACCATGAGATTCCGTGAAGCCCAGAGGAATCTTGGAGACAGTTCTTATAAGGAAGCAAGGTGAGGACACTTGCGTGTCTGTACAGGGTGTCTGTCAAAGCGGAAGTTTTCGGTGAAATTGTTTCTTTTTCCAGGGAGTGGGGATGCATGAAAACATGGCATGTCCTTATCCTGTGTTCTGCTAGCATTTCAGACTTGCTTTTTTTTTTTTTTTTTTTTTTTTTTTTTTTTTTTTTTTTTTTTTTTTTTTTTTTTTTTTTTTTTTTCTTTTCTGCAGTCTATTCTCTAGCACCTGTGGCCCAGCAATTATTCTGCATAAGGATAGCTAAGTCTAGCTTGCTCTTTAAAATCAGTTTGTCCCGTATTCATATATAATTCAGTCTTTATACAATCATGTTAACTTTTTAAATTGTTAATATCTAAGTTCTATCTGATTATTCAGGTGTTTCTGATATAATCATTTTCTGGCTCTGTTGTAACTGGCGTTTTGTAGTCTTCCTAAATTAGGTGAAATAAAGCTGCACCCTTAGATTTTACATATTATAAAAGTTCTGCTCATAGGTATCCTTGTTCCTTATCTATTGTTGCATCTTTATAATTTGACAGATTCTTTAAACATTTTCAGTTCAATATATGCACTAATTCATTTCATAATGTTGAATAAAGCTATGACTATACAAAACCTTCAATAAAACTTCATCTATTATAGGCTCTGTGTAGTTTTCTAGGCTTTTTTTATGTTAAGTATAATCATTTGTTTTCCAATGATTTGTCCTGGTTATAGCCAAACTATGTTTTATTCTTCTAGGGAGAATGAAGAGATTTGTTTTTGGAAGGATATGTCACTACAGAAGTTTATAATAGTTATAATTATCTTACTACAATCTTTTGTATGCCACTTAATTTATGTAAATTAGTTTTTAATTATTAATTAATATAATATATTTTTCCCTATGGATTGGGATGAAATCTATAATAGTGATCTATAGCTCTAAACATCCCTTAATACAATGAATGAAAATTAAAATTTCCATAACAGAGGTGAAAAAGAACTAGTATTTTTAAAAGAGTATTACACAAACCAATTTAAATATGCACTATTTAATTTTGGAGTATGTAAAATAAAATACTATATGCAAAATTGTCTGCTATAAGAATGTGTAAAGGTAGGTATGTAGATACTAAAAACACAAATGAAGGTGGAAAACAGATTATATATGTTTCTAAAAGTGAATGGGGCCAGGCTGAACAGTTCAGCAAATTAAAGCACCTGTAAGCAAGCAAAGGGGCCGTAGTTCGATCCTTGGGTCCTGCTATGTCAGCCACATCCCCAGGGTTTGAAGCAAGTGAGACTGGGTGTGGTGGTGCACATCTGTAATCCCAGCTCTTGGGAGGCTGTAAACATGTGGAACACTATGTGTTCAATCTAATAGTGAGGCCCTGAACAAGCTGTAGGTCTTTACCTAAAATAATAAATAAATAAATAAATAAATAAATAAATAAATAAAGACAGATACAAATAAATGATAGAATATAGATAATAACCAATTGTTGATATCTCCAAATGGCTGTATACACATAGTAGTAGATCAAAGTGTACTCTGAATATTTCTGAATGATAATAACAGGCTGGTTTATAGAAATAATTAATGTAAGAAAATTGTAAGACTACATTTTGGTTCCATGTTCCTTAGGAAAATGGTATCTAATGAGGATAAAATTCTGAGATAATCAGTGAATTTTCATTATAAACTTAGTTTCTTTATTTCTCTAAGGGATGACATTTATGTACATGTGACATTAGTTTCAAATCAAATGATTTCTTAAGATGCCTTATGTATTAGTCAGGAAACCTTCCATGACACTGACAGCCAAAAGGAGTGATCAGACTCCTGCTTAGTTAAGGCATGCGCAGTAGTGCATATATTTTTCTTTCTGTACGACTGCTGCTGAAAATAATAAGCAGGAAGGATGCCATGTCACTCAGTGTGTGTGGCTTCCTGCGTACATTTAGTATACATCTTCTGTGTAAGCAATTTGCCTGGAGTTGGTAGCAGCCTCTAGTGGTTTTGATCATACTCTAAGTTACTTGCGATTTTTTAAAAAATGTAAAGTTTGAATAAAGAAAGAAAACAAGATTAGACAAATGTAAAGTGCACAAATTCTTTAAATGTATATGGTGATGAGATAATGGAAGGCTATTCATTTGTGAAAACTCTGTAAATGTTATTGTAGTAGTCAAAAAGGTACCCACAACTAAGATTGATAAAATTAAATAGACATATATTTCACATATATAGTATTTAAGTTATTTTACTCCAAACCTTTGCCTTTACACGGCAACACATCATTTTTAAATCAGTGAATAAATATTTATGTATATATTAGGGTAAATTACAAGGTCTCACTGCACAGCTCAGACTCACAGTGATCCTCCTGTTTTCAGCCTCCCAGTGCTGGGATTATAGGCTGCACCACCATGCCCAGGTGGGGTGCCCAGGCGTGGGGCTGGCATGTGGTGCCAGGGAAATCAGTGACCGTTTCTCAGTTCTTAAGTGCATGACGACTGCTTACCATCTGCCCAGGACTGTTTCAAGGTCCTGAGACAACAAGTCCAGTACTTTTCAATGGAGACATTCAACACTGACTAAAGAAGCATATCTGAAATGTGATTGGTAGTTTCCATACTTTGATTCTTTTATTTTGGGAAAATCTCATTATGTGAAGTGGAAAAATGTTAAGCTATTCAATAAACTTACTGACTTTTTAAATATCTTAGACTATCTTGCTGTATTAATAAGCCATAAGTTGTTAATGTAGGTACTTCTACACACATTATGTAACGTGCCACTGACCTGCTTTCTTGCTCAAAACTGTGTCTGACATGCCATCATGAAAATCTATCATCAAAAATCACATTATGAGCCAGGCGTGGTGGTGCATGCCTGTAATCTCAGCACTTGGGAGGCTGAGGCACGAGAATTAGTGTGAGTTCGAGACTAGCCTGGGCTACAAAAGTGAATTCAAGGCCAGCCTAAACTGCATAGCGAGACCCTGTCTCAAAAAGACACACACACACACACACACACACACACACACACACACACACAAATCACATTATGCCTTGCAATGTATAATATTTTAAGCAATTTTAATTTTTTCCATTCCTAAAGTGTATTAGATCACTTTATTTTTAACCAGTAAGAATATGAAGCTAAGAACCATTATATTAAATAGAAGATAAACATTTGGAAAGTATATCTGAGTGGGGCATTGTTATGTATGGAAAAAGAAAACGGGACACTAAAAGTAAATTTACCAGGGATAATTGACAAATACATCCTGCTAGGTCTAAGACCTATGCTAAATTTAATATATTAATGAAATAGACAATCTACTATTTGCCATTAAGGATCATTTGTATATTTATTTATTTATTCATTTATTTATTTATCCTAATTAACCTAACAAATGATACAATAGCAGTGAAATAAGTGCTTGCCTGGCAAGCTCAAGGTCCTGAGCTCCATCCCTGGTACCACCAGAAAAAAAAAAAAAAAAAAAAATCAAATGCACAAATAAAAAGTAAATGATACAATGGTAAGACCACGTGGTACGATCAAAAGAAAAAGCAAATCACATACTTACACGATTCCTCTGTCTGACAGTTTCAGAGGTCTCATAAGGCATTCAAGGCTCTACCAGAGCTCCTCTTCTGCTTGAGGTGGCCTTAGCCACCTGTTTATGTTGGAATACTAGATGAAATCAGGTATCTTTTGTGCTATGAGTGCCAAAGTTGCCAAAAAGCACTGATGAAACAAATCGTTCTGAGGTTCTTATGATTAGCCTTTGCAAATGTAATTTGTTTATATTTACTTTGTTTTTCTGAAAAAAATTTTATCAGAAGCTCATTAAATATTTAGACAGAAGGAAAAATTGACAGATCTTTTAGAGTGGCTAAATACCATAAATGCTTAAGTTCATGTGCTAAAAGAGTTATAATTACAGTGAAATATCACTATGTATAAAGCTAATTCCCAAACACACAATTATAAATGTATATAGTAAAATATGAATATGCAAATAAATTCCATTCTTCAAGACTTTTTTTTTGGAATACTATAACAGGGTGCCATTTTAAAATGTGTGCTGAACTTAATGTTAATATTGACATCATAATAGTAGAAAAATGATTAGAATATTATATAAATGTCTATGTCACCTAGGAGATCAAATAAGCCAAAACCTTCTTCTCTATTAATGAGCATAATTTGTTCCCAGGACAGAATTCTTCATTTAATCTCTTCAAGAATATCAATATCATTCATAGCAGATTATTGATAGTAAGGTATTCAAAATTCCATCAAGAACACAGAGAATGACTTTCACACCCTAAACTTATACTCTATTTGGACTAAAAGAAATGTTTTTTACTGTTTTTGTTTGTTTGCTTTTAGAAAATTAAAAACTACATAAGTAGAGTATATAGCAGAAAATCAGTATGGAGTCAGGCAGATATAAGGTAAAAACAAGTGACGAGTGGTGTAAGGTAAGGCTTATACTCGGTGTTATATGTTCTCAGTATCCTAATCAGGCTAGGTAAGATGTTTTATGAAAATAAGAAAACAGACTGTTTTAGTAGACTAGTTTCTTAAACTTTAATAAGACAGACTTGTGGTTCCTGACTCTCCAGGAATATTAGCATCCCACAGGAACCCTGTAGACAGTGGTGCAGATTCACTGCGTTTGGGATATTCCCAGGGAATCGAATGATTTTGCACACTGGTGTGTTCACGCCCTGCCCAGGTGGTTCTGGAGGGCAGACAGGGCTGAGGACAGCTGACAGATATTAAATACAACTTAGTTTGCAGCAAAAGAAAAGAAAATGTTTTCAAAATTCTAATTTGAATTATATTTAAAGCAACTAACCAAGTAAGTCAACTTTTAAAAAAAATTTCCTCTCAATAATATTCTTACACTATGTTTCTTTATTAAAAACTGAAGACTCAATTCATATCTTATTGAGAAAAATAATTATATTGTAAATAGTGCTTATATAATGAAAATAAAATATCAGATTTACTGATTTTCCACATATGTGGTCACAGATAAACCAAAAAGAAGAATTAATTGATAATAAATGAAGGCAGAAAGTTCAAATGCCACTGAATAAATGTTTGCCATCCAGCCATTTGAATTTAAGCATATATATTAAATAGTTTCAACAAAATTGAGCATTTGAACCAAATTTTAAAATTTTGAGATAGATTATTTTATAAAATATAAAATACCAACTCCAAATGTTTACAGACATAATGGTATTACACGTCTGCTGTGCCAGATACATAGCTGTATACAGCAATGTGTTTTAGGTAAATACATTGCTCCTTACGACTTTTAAGTATTTGAACAAAAATACATATGATCAGTTCATTTTAATGTCATATGGACCAGTTTGCTTGTTGCAAAAGTACATTTTAAAACTATGCACAACAAGTTGAAATAAATTTTTTAAAAAGTGTTGATGTAGCTGGGCGTGGTGGCGCACGCCTGTAATCCTAGCACTCGGGAGGCTGAGGCAGGAGGATCGGTGCGAGTTCGAGACCAGCCTGGGCTACAAAAGTGAGCTCAGGACCAGCCTCAACTGCATAGCAAGACCCTGTCTCAAAAAAAAAAAAAAAAAAAAAAAGTGTTGATGTTACTTGCGCCTCCCATAAGAGATCACGTGTTAAACCAGAAGTATTTATTCCCTCCTAAAGTCAAAGCAGAGTGCAGAGATGAGGAGGTTTGTCTCCATCTGTCTAAGTTTGATAGCTAGGTCATGAAATAAACTGCCATCAGGTAAAATTATTATTATTACATGCAGGAGCTTAGCACAGGGAAAAGGACAGGTAGCCCCAAAATGATGAGCGTGAAGATCTAAGAACCTACTTAGGGAAATCAAAAGGAGCAGATCACCTGGTGGGAAGTAAATGACTTCTAAAGAAAGATGACTCTGCCTTTAGATCAACAGATGATAATGAGAGTTTCTGACAAAACTTGGTTGTAATGACAATACCTATTTTCCCAAACCGCGGTAAACAACAGTCTGCTTTGGTTGAGGAGTCTCCCAAGGTGGGGGAGCAGGTCCACTGAGCTCCATTGAGTTCCTTTTGGAGGACCTGTGTTTAGGCAGATAAGGGGAGTTCAGTTAGAGATATGTTTGCTGATCTCAAGTGTCATCAGCTCAAGATAAACAATATATTAAAATGGCATATTGTAGAGTAGAATATATTGATGTTTTTTTCAAAGGTGATAGCTAGATGATAAATAAATTTAAATGTAAATAAACTATAGTTATTCAGTTGTATTTCCAGCACCTGGAAGACAGGACAGGGTGACAGGAAACTTGTTTTCAGTAACAGTTTGTATTAGAAGATTGTATTACACACACACACCACCATCACCAACATCAGCAACACCCCCATCCCCAGCAGGACAGCAACTGAGCTGAAACCACCGGAGGCAGGAAGGAGTAAGCAGTGATGTGGTTATCCTGAGTCGTAAGCTGATTATCCGTATTGAATCTCACAGAGGTGTGGACTCGCAGTCACTTTCTAATCCCTGGAACACAGCGCTCAACACACACAGTGTAAACCATTAAAGGTTGACTTGGGCTTGCAGACTGACTGGTCTGACTCTGAGGTCATCAGACTCCAAGACAGAAATGACATGGTGACCGGTATCTGGGTTCTCTCCCCATGCATGACACACCAGATGTTCAACATTCGTGGAACTTTGCTAGCATGGCTTAACAGAAGCAAACATCAACAAATCTGAGTGTGAAAGTAGTTGAAATACTACACAAATATATATATATATATATATATATATATATATATATATATATATATAATATCTTTTATTTGTTTAGTACAGGATCTCCCTATGCAGCTTGGACTCAGCCAGCATCCTGTCTCAGCCTATAATCCCATTGCTGGCATTATGGGTGTGCACCACCATGCCTGGTTTTGGTGGCTGGCACGGTGTACCTGGGGTTCCAGGCCAGCATATTACGTGGTTCTGGGGATCAAACCCGAGTCCTTGTGCTTGCCAGGCAGGCAGGCAGGCACTTAAACTGCTGAACTACCTCCCCAGCCCCAAGAGGTATTTTTAGACGATAAAAATGACACAGGGTAAAGATAATTTCAAAAGTTAAAGACAGATACCTTAAGTAGCATAATTGAAGCAGATGAATCAAAAGGTAAATAGAAAATAAATTTGACTAAATCTCCCATGATCCAGGACAAAGGAAGATATATTATAGAATAGGAGGAAGTTCTAATACCTAGCTAAACCACTGTCCTAGGAATAGAATATTTTAATATTTAAAACTTAATGACAGCTGGGTGTGGTGGCGCACGCCTGTAATCCCAGCACTTGGGAGGCTGAGGTAGGAGGATCAATGCGAGTTCGAGACCAGCCTGGGCTACAAAAGTGAGCTCAAGGCCAGCCTCAACTGCATAGCAAGACCCTGTCTCCAAAAGACAAAAAAAAAAAAAAAAAAAAAAAAAAAAACTTAATGACTAAGTAATTGATATTATTGCCTTGTCTTTGCCAGGTTGCTTCCCGCTGTAGTTTCCCTACTGCGCCCTCTGTTTCACTGCTTGCTCTGCTTGGTGGCTCTTTTCTGCTGTTGTTCATGAAGCTGTACTCATTTCTCCCTCATTTTAGAATATCACTTATTATCACTGTAGGGTTGGTTTGGTGGTCATAAATTTCTTTAGTTGTTCTTTGTTAGGGAAGAATCTGATCTCATGGTTAATTTGATACATAGTTTTTTCAAGGTACATCTCAAAGATCTGAGTTGGAAGTTTAGGCCTTTCAGGACCTAAAATACTTCACTACAAGCTCTTCTTGATTTGATGGCTTGTGTCGAGACATCTGCAATGATTTTGATGAGTTTTTTTTTCAATTTTTTTATTGTTTAAATTTAACAATGGTTATATTACATATTTTCATCATCAGATCAGTTTAGATTAATACATATAGGTATATAAGATTGATCAAACAATTAAACATTAACCTTTCTAAATCCACATTACTTTTTTTTTTCTTTTCCCTCTTCTTTTCTTTGAAAGTTGACATATTGCATATTGTCCTCACAATCATTC
>PVJA010037073.1:0-20609 GCA_004027025.1 Myocastor coypus
ACCCATAATCCCATCAGTACTAAAACCCATAATCCCAGGGATCATGGATCAAGTGTCAAACTCTAGAAGTCCCTGCCCAATGACTCCATGAGACTTTGGGGGGACAATTAGACATAAGCCATAACATGACTGTTGAGAGAAACCAAATGGTGTACACGAGGGACAATGATTTACAGAGGATTTGCATCTCCTTGACAAGATGGCAACTGTAAAAATCCAAATCTTGGTGATAATTTATGGTAGCCAGATCTCCAAATCCTGAAGGTACAAACAAAACTTGAGAATCCTCTCCTTCCCAGTAGGACCAACCCAGAGCTTGCCTATACTACAGCTGCCAAGGTGAATAGACCCAAGATGTCCTTGATTTACTGTGCGCTATAAGACATTCATTGCTTTTCTGGCATTTAAAATAAAAAGCATCTAACTGAGGCCAAGAAGATTAGGGGATCCTTTTGTACTAGATGTGTTGACCTGCTCAGGGCACCCAAGGGAGAGTTTTTAGGCAAAGTCTCAAGGTTAAAGAACACATGTGTGCAAACATCATGAACAACACAAGGAGTGTGGAGCAGAGGAGAGAGCCAGAAAAAGACAGCAAGAGTAAGACTTGCCTGCATCTTTACTGTATAATTCTTATACAGGTTGTTAGCGCATATTTATATTTTTACATAGTGCATGCATGTCTAGCTGTGCCAAGTCATGATTACATAACTGTATCCCACTGTGTGCCTGTGTTAGACAAGTGGGGTCACATTCTCAGGGTCCTTAGACACCCTGAGCTTTTGTTGTGTGTATATTTTAGGAAAGGGTCTGCAGGGTGTTCAAGGCCTCACTACTAGATAGGACTTGTAGTGACCTACCTGTTTATAGCCTCCCAAGAGCTGGAATTGCATGTACACACCACCACGCCCAACCTGAGCTTTAAAGAAATCTGAGTGGTTCCCCAAATTCCATCCTTTCAAAGATTTGGGGTACGTAAATGTAACATTCTATATATAACAGGGCACAAGTATCTCCTTGTGTTGTTGTTAATAAATCAAGAACCATGTGATTCTACAAAGCCACCTTTTCTGTTTAAGCAGTTTCATTTATAAGTAACATCAAAGCCTATATTTAGATCTTCAAACCATTTTTTGACTTTAGCTTGGTACATGATGAAAGATACAGATCTAATTTTAATCTTTGGCATGTGGAAAGCCAGTTTTTCAAGCACCATTAATTAGAGTCCATCTTTCTTCCCCTGGAGGTGGTGTAGCTCCTTTGTCAAAGATAAGGTGGCTGAGTGTTTTTGGAGTTGTTTCTGCATCATCTAATCTGTTCCACTGATCCTTGGGTCTTTTTTGCCAGTACCATGCTGGGTTTTTTTGTTTTTAATCACAGTACCTGGGGCTGGGGAGATAGCTCCATGGCACAACTGCCTGCCTGGCAAGTTGTGAGTTTGAACCCCAGTTCTGCCAAAAAAAAATAAATCACAGTACCTTTGTATTATAGTTTCAAGTTAGAGATTGTAGTGATCCACGTTGTTGTTGCCAGGTTTGGTCTCCTCTGCTTCCAAATAAATTTTAGGATCATTTTCTCTAATTCTGTGAGGTATGCTGTTAGAATTTGATTGGGATTGTATTAAATTTGTTTAACAAATTTGGAAGTATGGCAATTTTCACTCCATTGTTTCTTTCTACCCATAAACAAGGGATAGCTTCCCATTTTCTGATATCCTCTTCAATTTCCTTTTTCAGAGTACTGTGCATTTCAATACAAAGGTATTTTACTTTGAGAGATTGATTCATAGATATTTCATTCTTTGTATGATATTGTGAAAGGTGCTGTTTCCCTAATTTCTCCCTCATTGGGTTTGCTGTTTGTGTACACAGCAGAACTGAACTAGTACTCTGCCTCTGCCATTTAGTAGCCATTGATCAGTGTGTCCTCCTATTTCCCTTTCTTCTCATCTTCTGTACCCACCATTCTGCTCTTGCCCTCTGTGACAGCAGCTTTTCACTATTCCACAGATGAATGAGATTTTGTGACACTTGCAAGTAACAGGCCTTCATTCCTCTCTGAGTCTGAGTGTTATTCTGTTGCTCCTATTTACCACACTGTTTTTATACAGAGTCTATTCTCATATCAGTTGATGAAGATTTAAGTGATTTCCCCTTTTTTTTTTTCTTTTTTTTTTTTTTTTTCTGTACCAGGAATCAAACCCATGACTGCTTGCCCAGAAAACCCAGAGTGCTTGCTGGGCAAGCAATTATTCCACTGAGCTATTTCCCCAGCATAATTTCCATTTCTGGATGATTGTGAATACTGCTGCAAAGAAGATAGAGATGTCTCTAGGTATTACCAGTTATTTTCATTCAGATTTATATCTAGTGGTTGAAATTTGGGATCTTATGTTAGTTCTATTGTTAATACTTGGGGGGCCTCTACACTGTTTTTCATAATAGTTGTGCTTCTTTATACTCCCACCAACAATGTGTAAGAATTTTCTCTTCTCCAAATCTTCATCATTTTTTATCTTCTTTATTATATGCATTCTTATTGTAACAAAGTGCTATCTTTTTAAAATTTTATTTGCATTTATATTATGCTTGATTTATTACCATGCTATAAGTTTTTGTTTCTTCATGTTATTCTGGGATATCTTTTTCTTCTGTGCAACTCCCTCCTCTGGTTTAGGAACAATTTGTTCCTTTGCAGTAAGGATCATCTCAATATGGCAGGAGGAGTTCATGCCATATTAATCTGGCCATGAGCTCTATAAGTACAGTGGAGCATCTTAGGTGCTTTGTTCACCTGGATATGTTCAATAACCAGAGAATCTAAGTCTAAGCCTTTACTTTCAGCATTACTCTGTATTTTTAAGCACGTGCAGCAAAAATTCAACACTCTTTTTGGGCCACCAACCCTGCATCCAGCCCCACTGTTTGGTCTGGGACTTGATGGGCTCGTTTGATAGCCACATACTCGTTTGTATAGAGGTTCTTTCCTAAGCGGAGCTCCCTGAAATTGCCACAGCCTATCTTCTTGCCGACTCGGAAGTTGGGGCCCGCCATCAGGACCCCCGAGCTGGTCCCCAAGCTCCGAACGCCGTGGCCACGGCGGCCCCCAACAGCCTCGAACATCCTCCAGCCCTCTTCCAGCTCCCCTTTCCCTCCTTTCTTGTCAAAATCCATCAGTTTGTGATACCTTTGCCTCTCCACGGTGGCTCTGCACCTTCAGGTCCCAAGTCTGTGAAAGCTGAGTTGCCACTGCCTAGCACACCATCGTGGCCCTGCGGCCCTGTGGCCCCACGCCTCCAGCTAGTGCGTTGAGCGCGCTTGCGTGGGCCTGGTGGTGATGCGCATCTAGGTGGCCTGAAGGTCGCTCACGGGGAGAGGAGGCATTCTGCTGACGGGCTCTACCGCCTGAAATCTCAGGGCACTCAACTGCGCTCCGCCTGGGGCCCGCGGGTGGCCAGCCTCAGCAGCGCTCCGGGTCCCGTGCGCGCTCGTGTTCAGGCTCAGGCTCCGGCGCCTACTGGGGTCGCCGCTCCGGATCCCGCGCGGTTGGAGTCGGCCTAGACAAGTTTGGCGGGAGGGCCGGGCTCGTCGCTTTGCCGCACCCGCTCTGGGGCCCGCGCGCCTTACGCTGTATTGCCAGTGGGGGGCGGCGGCCCATTTGTAGTGTATTTTGAATCCAGGTAGTACTACACATCTTGATTTATTCTCTGTACTTAATTTTGTTTTCAAATTTTAAATTAATTATTTACTTTTTATTTTGGGGGTACTGGGAATTGCCCTCATGACCTAGAGCTTACCAGGCAGTGCTGTGCTGCTGAGCTATATCACTGGTTCTGCTTAAGATTATTTTAGGTGCATCTCTTTTCTTTTGCATTTTTATTTTTGAGGAATTTCTAAACTGTTTTCCATAACTGCTGTATCATTTTATATTTTCACCAATGGTATAATATGTCTGCAGAGTACTTTACTATTATACCCAAGGGTTTTTTGTTTTTTGTTTTTTTTTGGGGGGGGGTTGCTCAGTTGATTGTTTTTCTATGCCCTTGCTAATGCTTATCACTTGTCTCTTGAGTCACAGTCATCCTAGTAAGTGTTAGATGAAGTCTCACCATGGTTCCAATTTCTTTTTTGTTTTTGTATTTAGTACAGGGGTCTACAGGATTTCACTACACAGATCAGTGATCCTCCTGCTTTCAGCCTCCCAAACTCTGGAATTATAGGCACATGCCATGTCCAGTCTCAGTCACCCTCTCAGTGTGCCCCGGGTGGGCAAGGCTGGCATGGCACACTGGGGATCGAACTCCGGTCCCTGCATCTGGCTAAGCAGATATTTTAGTCCATCAAGCTATCTGGCTGGCCCTACCATTCCATTTCTATTCCCCTTAAAATTATGTTAAGCTGAACATCAACTTGTTCATGTGCATACCCATTCCATGTAAGTTGTATTTGGAAACTGGTATTTTAAGGAACTGTGGCTTTTTAAAATAGGTCCTTGGGCTCATAGGTTATCAAGTCTCTACATATTTGGATATTAAATGTATTTCAGGCATATAGTGTGCAACAATTTCTCTGATGCCATGGGCTGTCTTTTATTGCATTGATCATTTTCTATGAGTACATTAGTTTGATGTTGCCCCACTTGGTAATTTTTTCATGTTTTTCTGCTTTTGAAGTAAAGGAACATTTCCCATATTGATTTGAAGTGTTCTACAATTTCAGGCCTTACATTTAAATATTTATCCATTTTAAACTGGGTGTTCATGTGTTATAAGAAAAAGGTCCAATTTCACTCTCTCATAAGTCAGTATCCATTTTCTCCATTCAATCTGTTGAAATTCATGAAAACACCTGAGCATCTTATACAACTTCTGTGAGTGCTTTCCCACGAGTTAAACAGCAAATCATGAACTGCTACCCATTTGCCAAAATCCCTAAGTAAAACAGGAATCATTTGATACCAAGATCACATGTGCCATATGTTGGCACTATGCTCCTAGGCCATGGTTGCAGTAGTAAGGCATAATCTGCATTATGAGACTCAGGAATCCTTGGTATTGACTGGTAAGTCATATCATTTATAGAAATAAAATTTCTGAAGAATGCCAATACCTTCCTGAATTTGTAGAGGAGTAAAGGTGTAGGCCTAACACAGACTTGTATGGTTCCTCATCTATTCCAGCATAGATGAGGAATGTTCCTAGGTTGCTAAGGATGTACAGTAAGAATCTTCCACTCATCTCCAAAGGAACCTGTGGCTTCTTAGGAGGGGAAAGGGCAATATGAGACATTTTAGGGGGTTACAGACTGTGTACCAACTAACATTGTGTTCTATAGATCCAAAATATCAGTGTGATTCACCAGCCAGAGAGGGATTTAATGAGTCTAACAATCAGTGGAATTCTGGCTCAGGTCCTTATAGTTATTTTCCCTTCCTTCCTTCTTTTCTTTTCTTTTCTTTTTCTTTCTCCTTTTTTCTTCCCCCTTTTTTCTTCCTTCTTTTCTTTCTTTCCCCTCTCTCTGTAACAAGGATTGAACTCAGTTTATATATACTGAGATTTACCCATAGTATTATTTTCTTTTTATATTTTAAGACAGGCTGTCACTATGTTGCCAAGTTGCCCAGGGTAAACTCAAACTTGCTATCCTCCTCCTGCATTAGCGTCACAGAACACTATGTCTATAAGCATGCACAACTATATCCAAATTGTTTCAGGATTGCTTATGTCAAATCTACTCTCATTTAGAAATCATTATTGCCTTGTAGATCATATATTCTTTATGATTGCTTGCACTATTTGTTCTTTATTATCATTTTTAGCATCTCAGTTATGATTATATTTGATACAAGATTTGCCAAGGTGATCCCACAAAGGATCTTCTGGGGATTTTGAATTTGGATGTTAATCTCTTTCAACAAATTTGAAGAATATTTACATACTCTTCAAGCAAATCTGGTGCAGTATTTATCTGATTTATTTATAAAAATCTATACATGTATCTGTGTTCTAATAATCAGTGTTTATGGATTCTGTTTTTTATCTTCATTCCATTGGGCTTCTAGCAATTTTAATCTTACATTTCTCCATTTTTAAGGACTTTTGTTCATGATTCTAGATGTGATTTAAATTTTCTCAAGTGTGAATTTTTTTTTTTTTTTTTTTTTTTTGGCTTTTTGAGACAGGGTCTCACTATGCAATTCAGGCTGGCCTTGAGCTCACTTTTGTAGCCCAAGCTGGTCTCAAACTTGCACCAATCCTCCTGCCTCAGACTCCCAAGTGCTGAGATTACAGGCGCATGCCACCATGCCTGGCTCGAGTGTGAATTTTTTTTTTAATTTTTTTTTCTTGTTTCAGAACTTTCGTTTATTTATTTATTTTTATGGCCAGCTCAGCCTGCCCTGAGGGCAGGGCTGGCACAGCTTGTGATGCCTAGGATGGAACCACAGTCCTTGCAGCTGGCTGCAGGCGCTTTAGACCACTGAGCCATCCTGCTGGGCACCTTGAGTGTGAATTTTAGAGGTAAACATAACATGAATTATTTGAAGAACTTGAACTCTTGCTAAACCTTAACCATTTTTTGCCTCTAGCCACAAAATATTTCCTTATTAATCAGATATTCTGTGCTTGGGGTGTTCAGCCATCTCTGAGTGATGTGGTTTTCTGCTCACATTCCTAATTGCCTTTCCAGGACTGACATTCCATCCTTTGAATCAGTGGCTAATGATGATCTTTTCAGAAATTTCTTATTTTACTTTCTTCTACTCAGTAGGCATTAGGAAAAGACTGTCACAGTAAAGTTGTGATGCTAAGATTAACAGTATATCATAGTCATGCAAAAAACATAAATTCTTAAGAATGTTAGAGTGTGGCATGATAACACTATTTGCTTAAAGTCTGACTAGACATGACATTTTTAAAAAAACATGAATAAATAGCATTCAGCCTGACTTTCTAGCGAAGTAAAGCTTCTAAACATAATGCGGGGCCCGGTGGGATGGCTCAGTGGTCTAAAGCGCCTGTTTTGGAAAGTTTGGGCAGCTTCAAGGATGGCAGTTCGATCCCCGGCACCACATGCTGCGCCAGCCCTGCCCTCAGGGCGGGCTGAGCCAGCCATAAAAATGAATGAATAAACAAAGATTCTGAAACAAGAAAAAAATAAATAAAATTTTAAAAAAGAACATATAATGGACTTGAAGGCAAACAAAAAAGAGAGATTCTAAATAATGCAGAGGAAGTCTTTCTTTTTCATTTGTAATATTTGTTATTAGGTTTATGTGAAGTCATTAAAATAGTATGACAACTGTAAAAATGGCTTGATAGAAAATGGTAAGAGAGGGGTCCCGGCAGGATGGCTCAGTGGTCTAAAGCGCCTGCTTAGGAAAGCTTAGGTGGCTTCAGGGACCTCGGTTCAATCCCTGGCACCACATGCTGTGCCAGTCCTGCGCTGAAAGCAGACTGAGCCGGCCATAAAAATAAACAAGCAAACAAACAAAAGTTCTGAAACAATAAAAAAATATTAAAAAAAGAAAATGGTAAGAGAATTATGCATTTGATACAAATATGCATTTCTGTCTGAATTTAAGAAAAATAAAAACAAATGCACTTTTTTGTCTAAACATTATTACTACAAACTTTTATTCCCAATGAACTAAGAAAAGTAGCTATATATCTATCCTATATAAATGTATCTTTGTGCATGCATGTATATATTTTTTTCTTTTTAAAGTTTCTAGTACTGGGCTGGTGAGATGGCTCAGCGATCTAAAGCATCTCCTTAAGCAAGCTTAGGCAACCACAAGGACCGAGGTTCAATCCCCAGCACCACATGCTGCGCCAGCACCTCCCTCAGAGCATGCTGAGCTGGCCATAACATGAAAAAAAAATAATTAAAAAAAAATAAGTAAATAAATAAAGTTTCTAATACTAGAAGAAAATATCATACCATGTCTTATAAGTAGATTGTAAGTCAGAGATACAGTATGACTCATAAAACAAAAAGTATAATTAAATGATTTTCAGGAAATTAATGAAATATTAATTAAAATTAAATTAAATATTTCAAAAAATATTCCAAAATTCAAATCAAATCATGATTCCAACTTACAGGCCAGAATGTTGTGTATCATATGTACGATACACAATAAATCAATTCAGAGTACTCACATAGTATTTGAGTAGGTGAATATATACAAAGATATCAACTAAGATGAAGTGTCCATGGTAGTAAATAACTGTTAACATTTCATTAATTTATTTAAAAATTCATTTAAGGACCAAGGAGATAGCTCAGTAGAATAAATGCCTGCCTGGCAAGTGCAATGTCTGGAGTTGTGATCATTTTGATCCCTCTCTAGAATATCTTTTAGTAAACTGTGCAGGGTTGACTTTGTCATCATGAAATTCTTCAGTTGTTTTTTGTCCTGAAAGTATTTCACTTCTCCATTGAACTTGAGAGTTTTGCAGGGTATAGCAGTCTGGGCTGGAATTTGTTTTCTTGCAAGACTTGAAGTACTTTGCTCCATGCTCTTCTTGACTTGATGGGTTCTAAAGAGAAATCTGCTATTATTCTAATGGATTTTCCTTTAAAGGTGATCTATTTATTTTCACTGGCAGCTTTTAGTATACTGTTCCTGTGCTGAATTTCTAGGATCTTGATTATTATATGTCTGGGTGTGGTTTTAATTGGATTGATGTTATTTGGAGTTCTGTGTGCTTCAGTTACTTGAATGTCAAATTGCTTCCCTATATTTGGGAAGTTTTATGCTGTTACTTCTGCTCATATTCCTTTTATATCATTTTTACAGAATCCTTCTTTCTCATTGATGCCTATTAGTCTTACATTGTTCATCTTTGCATCATCTTGCAGATGTTCAATTATTTTTTCCTGCATCCTACTTGTTATTAAGAGATCTTTTCTTGGGGCTTGGGAGATAGCTCTGAGGCACAAGTGCCTGCTGGGCAAGTGCAAGGTCGTGAGTTCGAACCCTGGTCCCCCCCCCAAAAAAAAGAGATCTTTTCTTACCTTTTCACTAGCTACAGTGTTGTCTTTAAGGTCTGAAAATCTATTTTCACTTTCACTTAAACTGTTTTGCCTGCTTGTGATTGAGGTTTTAAGATCCTGTGTAGCACTTTGAATCTGCTTCATACATTCTATAACTTTCCTATATTGCTCATTCAAGGATTTCATCATTTTTCTATTCTCCTCTATTTTTTATCAGTGTCTTCCTTAGAAGCACTTGATACTTCTTTTCTTATAGATATTATTTCTTCTTTTACTTCAGAAATTATTTCTGATATGATTTCCTCTATGCCTTTTTTCAGTTGTTTCTTTACTTCAGATGCTATTATTTCAGAGATTTCAGATGTATGATTTCCAATTTCTTCTATGCTGTTGTCTCCTGCATTTGTTCTGGGTGGGCTTACAGCCTGCGAGTACTTTTTTTTTTTTTTTTTTTTGTCTTTTTGAGACAAGGTCTCACTATGCAGTTCAAGCTGGCCTTGAACTCACTTTTGTAGCCCAGGCTGGTCTCGAACTCGCACTGATCCTCTTGCCTCAGCCTCCCAAGTGCTGGGATTACAGGCGTGTGCCACCACACCCGGCATGCAAGTACATTTTACTCCTTCTCTTTGTCATTTTGTATAGCCCTGCCTTCTGACTTTTGGTTTAGAGCTTTTGTAGTGTTCTTACCTTAGCACCAGGCCTGGAAATACAAAGTTCAAAATCATGCAGGTGGGTGTAGCTTGGGTCTGGCTTCTGAGCTGCACTTCTTCCTGTTGCAACCCTTAGAGGTAAACCTGCTGTGCCACTCTGGCAAGACGTTCTGCTCCTGGATCAGCTGGGTTGGTCTTGTCTCTAGTCTCTCTGCAGGGAGTTCTGTAGCAGTTTTCCACACTGGGCATGCTGGGCCTGGTTTCTGGGTCAAGTGAGTTTCTGGTGGGCCCAGGTTGGTCTCACTCATGTGCCTGGCCTGGTTTCTGGGTGGAATGAGTTTCTTGCAGGCCCCAGGTGGTCTATATCACATGCCGGTCCTCATTGCTGGGTCAAATTAGTTTCCAGTGGGCTCAGGGAGGTCTCTCATGCGCTAGGCCTGGTTGCTGGTCGAATCCCAATACGTTGTTCAAAACCAAATCAACTAATGATACTGGATTCAATAAAGACATTAAAAGGGGGCCAACCAGATAGCTCAGCTGATTAAAGTACCTGCTTAGGCAGACACAAGACTAGAGGTCAATCCCCAGCCTGCCATTGCTGGCCCTACCCCCAGGGGGCACTGAGAAGGCAATTGAGACTGGGTGTGGTGGCACACCTGTAATCCCAGTGCTTGGGAAGATCACTATGTGTCTGATCTGTGTAGTGAGACCCTGTAGCCCATGAACTAAATGCATAAAAAAGACCTTAACAAGTAATGCCTTCAAATAAAGCATGTTTGATGTTAATATTTCATTAATTTATTTTAAAATGCATTTAAGGACCAGGGAGATAGCTCAGTAGAATAAATGCCTGACTTTGCGAACACAATGTCTGAATTCAATCCCCAGTACCACAAAAAATAGAAAGTATTTAAATAATTTGCAACTCAGAAACTCTAGAAAAATGAAATTCTACTTACTATGTCTTTTAGTTATGTACTTTTACTATATAAAGGCAAATAATCTTTTAGTTACTTTGCATTTCTAAAAAGGCTAATGAAGTAACCATAATAAATTAAATATAGTATCATATTTTATGTGAAAATACTGATCCCTATAGTATCTGATGTTAATTATAGAGGGTCAGGGAACTAGCTCAGTGGCTTAAGTACTAGAACCCAGGTGATACTGTCATGTAGCAATACAGTTCACACTTGCTTTTCCTTCTATAGGTTTGATTAAAAACCCTCTCATGGAACCTATAAATTATGAAGACTGTCCAATTAGAGTAACACTGGCAACTTTGTGGGGATTTTTTTGTTTTGTTTTGTTTTGTGTGTGTGTATTTTTAGGTAAGGGTCTACAGGGTGTTCAGGATCTCACTAATAGTTCAGACTCATAGTGATCCACCTATTTACAGCCTCCCAAAAGCTAAGATTACAGGCACCACCATGCCCAGTCTCATTTGCCACCCGAGGGTGGGGCCAGCACAAAGGCCCAGGGATTGGACCCCGGCCCCTGTGCCTGCACCTGCTTGCAGGCACCTTAGTCAGCTACGATATTTGGCCAGCCTTTGTTTTTTTTTGTTTTTTTTTTTTTCAACTTTGAAAATGTCTGCACAGTCAATGGTTTCCTTTGGGCTTTGAAATTACACCACCTGTCATCTTAAGATTGAACTGTGGTTCAGAACCTGTGCATATTAGTGGACAGCACTTAGTAGCTATGGAAGAAGATGCAGAGTTGGAAGATGTCTTAGCTACTTTTTACTCATTGCTGGGACAAATACCAGACACTCAAAATGAAGGAAGGAAAGGTTTATTAGCTCACAGTTACTGGAGGTTTCAGTCCATATTTGGCTGGCCCAAGGCTGAGTGGTACAGGGCAGACAGCATCCAGTTCATGGCAGCGGAACAGCAGCAAAATGGTGATAGAGGCAGCCAACCAAACAGGGCAGGAGAGCAATAGCTCTAGTCTGTCTCTCTGTCTCTTTATAATCCTATCAGGCTCTCTGCCTTAGGCTATCCACCCTAGACCACACCCATAGTCCCAGCCCTACTCAGACCAATAATCCCATCAGTACTAAAACATATAATCTCAGTGACTCATGAGTCAAGTCTCAATCTATAGAAGTCCCCATCCAATGACTACATGAAGCTTTGGGGGGACAACTAGACATAAACCATAACAGAAGAGGAAGAGGAGGAAAATGTAAAGTCTTGCTTTAAGTTGACATTAACCATCCAGCAGAAAAATTTAACCACGAGGCATAAAAAGTAAGGCCAGATAAATATGCTGAGCTGTAAAAGGCTCAAGTCAACAGCTTACAACAATTCCAGTTCTAATGATAACCCACTACTATTATGGAATATTGGACTATGTGTACAACTACTTTCTCTTAGCTAAGTAAGGAGAAATATTTGTACCAATAGTGATTAGAAAAGTTATCATGTCTGCATCTTGTACTCTGAACAACTACTATGAAAACAACAATATGCCTTGTATTAATTATTATGGCTATCCTACTAACATGTTTTGAAACTTTCTCATTGTTATTTCTTTTTTTTTTTTTTTGAGACAGAGTCTCACTATGTAGCTCAGGCTGGCCTTGAGCTCACTCTTTGTAGCCAAGGCTGATCTCGAACTCACAATGATCCTCCTGCCTCAGCCTCCCAACTCCTGGGATTACAGGCGTGTGCCACCACGTCCTGCTCCAAAGGGTTGTTTCTTTTTCTTTTGTTTTTGTTTTTTCCTTTTTTTGCAGAGCTGGGGATTGAACTCAGGCCCTTGTACTTTCCAGGCAATCGTTTATTCTACTGAGCGATCTCCCCAGCCCCTTCATTGTTATTTCTTATTAAAAGTAATAAAATTTTAAAAAAGGAATTATTCCTTTATTTTAATGACTGTTCTAGTATTTCAGGTATAGGTGTATGAACAATTCCTTCTAGTAGGTATTTCAGTTTTCTATTTCATGTTACAAGAATTGCCTTGTGCCATTATGTAGGTTTACATGTGTGAGCATCTCAATAAATCCCAGAAATGATAGTCTCATTCTTTTTAACCCTCACACCAATTCTGCAAGATTAGACTTTATTACTCTTCTTTTACAGAGGCTTCCAAAAGCAAATGATGAGTAGAAAGAGCAATGTGATTTGAACGTTCGAAGTTTATTAGTATGGTGTGATTTTATGAGATGGAAACCTCCTGGTTCTCTGTGGCAACAAGGCTGTCCTCCTCGCTAATGTCTCTGTGGCTGCTTCAGCTGAGGAGAAGCTGGCTAACCAGAGTGGGGTTGCAGAACAGGACTCTGGGTGGCTCTTTCCCACACTGGTCTAGACATGGTCAGCATCAATGTGGCGAGGGGGTTGTTCACAGGCAACTTGTCTGGGGAAGCGGAGGCTTAGTAACTTGAGTTCCCAAAGGTTGTATGATGGGGGTGGTGGCAAGGCTGGTGGGTGGAAGTAGTACGGTGATGTAAAATCTGGAGCTCCGAGCCTAGAGAAGCCACACAGAACCACACTTGACACACAGGAGCCATGCGGGCTGCAGCCAGATGGTCCTGAGAATGCAACCACATGGAAAGGCTCCAACTTCATCCTCCCCCAGCCAGACTTGTCTTGGACCCTCCCACGGAAAACACAGAAACCCACTGACATCCCAGAAAACCGTGGGTACATGGCTCCCCTTTCCACTTCTCTAGCCATTAGCATCTAGACTGTAGTTCTTAATGTTTCTGTGTCACTGACTAGCACAAGACTGGGAACATGTTCCCAAGTCTTCCCCATCCACTAGGTGAGATTTTCTGCCTTGAAGGTCGTGCAGGCATTTTCTTTCTTTTTTTTTTTTTTTAATTCTTGTATCAGAACCTTTGTTTATTCACTCATTTTTATGGCCGGCTCAGCCCGCCCCGAAGGCGGAGCTGGCACAGCATGTGGTGCCGGGGATCGAACCGCGGTCCCTGAAGCCACCCAAGCTTCCCCAAGCAGGCGCTTTAGACCACTGAGCCAGGCGCTTTAGACCGCTGAGCCATCCTGCCGGGCCCATCGTGCAGGCATTTTCTAAGTCATGCTAAGAGACTTCCCCCTTAGAGACCACATCCTGTTTTCTTCCCCTCCCAGCTTTCCATTGAATCCTCCATTTTTGTTATCTTTTTTTTTTTTTTTTTTGTCTTTTTGAGACAGAGTCTCACTATGCAGTTCAGGCTGGCCTTGAGCTCACTTTTGTAGCCCAGGCTGGTCTCGAACTCACACCAATCCTCCTGCCTCAGCCTCCCAAGTTCTGGGATTACAGGCGTGAGCCACCACGCCCGGCGAATCCTCCATTTTTCATCCCCCCTGAGACCACCTTCTCTAGTAGTACCTACACAGACCTCCTTCAAGGTCGTCTTCTGTGGCAGCTAAATATAGATAAATATTGGTACTTAGCACTCTGGGTGACCCACCTCCCTACCTATACCTTAGCCATCCTGGAAAGCTGCCTTTCACACCCTTTAGATCAGTGGTTCTCAACCTTTCTAATGCCATGATTCCGCAATACAGTTCCTCATGTTGCGGTGACCTCAAACCAAAAAATAATTTTGGTGGCTACTTCAAAACTGCAATTCTGCTACAGTTATGATTTGGAATGTAAATATCTGATATGCATTATGTATTCTTATTGCTACAAATCAAACATAATTTAAATGTGGTGATTAATCACAAAAACAATATTTAATTATATGTTGAAAAATATTTACTACTAATTCCAATAAATAACATTTCACCATGGCACAGCATGGGTTTGAATATGTATTTTCCGATGGCTTTAGGCGACCCCGGTGTTTTGTGTTTTGGTCGTTCCACCCCTGCCAGGGTCACGACCCACAGGTTGAGAACTGCTGCTTTAGATAGAACCTTACCTCCTCTGTCATCAGTGTATTTGCACATGAAATGTATCTGCTCCAAGCATCTCCTTCTCAAGGTCCTTGATTCTTCTCTCCACCCCCATCCCCTTGCTAACTGCTTCTACCTGCTCTGGGCCCTGGGAGACTGGTTTGTATGGGTCAGGCACTAATAGGAGGCACTGGTAGAAATTCTGAGCTGGAGGACAGTATGAGGGTCTCTCTCATTTATACTGCTAATCTGTTGCTATCTAGCAAAAGATGGATAGCCCTAGACCCTCCCTAGCCCCTGTGTTTGAACCCACCCCTCTAGCCTTGGAGAGGTACAAGCTGCATAGTAACTTCACCCTGGGTGCTATACACTCCGTGGCTACTTTTCTTTGCCTAATCTCTATGATCCCTGACAACCTTCCAATTGCTTCATTTGACTCTGTGTCCTAGGACTATCCTCTTGAAGCACTTTGCCCACTGCCTGACCTCATTACCCACAATGAGATTCCACAGCATCCTTACACTAGAGCTAGGAATCTTGGCCTCACTCCTTATCTAGGTCTTGATCAGCCTCTGCTTTGTGCTCTGCCCTCAATTCTCAACACAGGTACATTACACCCCTGCAGAAAGGACCTCAGGGCTCTCTAACCCTGCAGAAGTCAAGGCTGCTCATGGGTGTGGGTCTGTGTTTCTCTGTGTTTGGCTGTGCCTGCATATTGTTTCTCTGGATGTTTATTCAGGGGAGCAGGTGTGTATTTTGATGCCTTGACCCTACACTCTTATCCTGGTGAAACTTCCTGTGGTCAGAGTTGATACATGGGGCTAGATGATGGCCCAATGGAGCAGATGATATCCTTGACCCTGAGGACCCTGCAGCACCCAGAGTTGAGCTGAAGGAACAGGACATGGTTATGGACAGGGCTGAAGTATACCAAAGGCCCTCTTATCAACTGGTCCTAGAGCCTCTGTTGCTATCTGTGTCTGTGTAGGTGACATGTTCATCCATGAGTCTGTTTTCCTTCAGTAGCTCTTTGTTAGTGTGTTAGTGTCTCCATGTATGAAGCCCTGCCTGTATGATATTGTGGATGCATGTGTTTATGTGTCTGTGATGAGTACTGCCCAGTGCAAGAACTTACCCTGGGACTGGGATGGACCTTGTTGGTACTAACTTCTTCTGCAGAGGCAGCTGATCCTTCAGTGATTTGTTCGTCACTTTCCAGGGTTGTACGGACTCAGTCTTGGGCTCTGTCATCCCAGAGAACCTGCAACATGCACTTCAGTCCTAAGGTAGCCTACAGCCACCCCCACCTAAAGAAGCTCTCAGTCACCTAGAGCTTTCTATTTGTCCAGCATTGTTATGAGTGTTTCATAAATACCAATCTGCATGGCTCTTGGTTCCTATTCAGAGTCCTTCAGCTTAGGCTATGGGGCAGTGGACAAAGAAGACAGATCCTTGACTGTCAGTACAATGTGGGGTTCCCATGAGCCTCCTTATGGGTAAGTGACTCCCTCCCAACTCCGTCTTCTCCATCTTCTTGTTCTGTGTTCTGCGGATTTTGAAATGACCAGAAGCAGTGGGGCTTTACTGTACTATTTGGGACATCTTTACCTGTATGGAAAATTCTTAGCAAATTTCTCCTGGGCCTTTATGCTGTATTTTTTATGTTCTTGAGACTTCTTTTGAGCTTCCAACTCCATCACTGAAGAAGTCAGTCTGTGGCTCTCTCAGCCATATCTGGGAAGATAAGAGGAGGCTATCAGAGTGGGCTCAGTGGTGGGAGGTAGCATTTGGTGTCTGCTAACCTCTGCACACAACCTTATTTGATTTTCTCCATTGATAGAGAGCACATTATCATCATTTCAGTTTTTCAGGGAAGGAAAGAAGGTTCTAGGGTCGGAGAGGAAGCTCAGTAGAATGTATAGAGTCCTGAGTTCAATCCCCAGTACCCCACTACTGGGCCCTCTGGCCTCAGACAGTGGATGTCCACAGAAGCAGCATGGACATAGGCTCCCAGGGCTCCTAGTGGGCACCCTATACACCCCTCCCAACTTCTTAAGTCACAGTAATGGCCTTAATATTACTGATCCACTTAAAAGGCTGCTCCAGTTTTCCCAGGGGTAGAGACCACTGTAGAACCAGGACCATCTTCTAACCTCATGACCACCCACCCCAGGTCATCTCTACCACTGTCCTCTGACTGCTACCCAAAGTGTCTTGGGGCTGTCTTTCTCCATTACATGGGCTTCTGCAGCTCACTGGGAAAACTTTTCTGCCCAAATCCTGGCTGTGACCATGTTAAAACTAGGTCATAAAGCCCTGGAACTGCTCCTGCCTCATAAGGTATAAATGGAAGAGATACTGTGAAGCCCTAAAACTAAGGGTTCCTGACTACATTGCTGTTTTAGAAAGCTCAATCAGATGAGGAGGCCCAAACCAGGGTGAGGCAGAACCTTCCAGCATAAAAGACAACAGTGAACAAACCATCTGACCTGACAGCCACCACACACTGGGTTAAGTGACACCACGGGGACTGATGCTGATCATGGTATTAGCTTTCGCCCCACCAAAGGACCTACTGTCACATGACACTGACTGGTAACAGCTCACAATCCTCTGAGGTCACAATTAGTGACACAGCAGTTACTGTCCCCTATGGCCTAGATTCCAGCCTGAAGCCTCTGGGCCAGAGAATAGCTGTAAAGACAGCCACAATTGGGCTAAGGCTGTTTGGTATTTTGATTTTACTGACCTAAACAGAAATATGCATAGCTGCACATGTCATATCCCAGATCTCATTCTACTAGAGTTGTAGAGATAGAAGTGATAAGCTAGAAATAACAAAGTCTCCTATAGCTGCAGAGAAGATGCTTTTCTGGCTCACCTTGACCTGAGTCCTATCCATATAGCTGAAAGTTAGTAGGCTAAGGTTTTGGCCCTAGAGCCTGGGCTCTGCAGCCTGAATTATTATCTCCCAGTCTGGACCTGTTCAGGATACCTGTGCCTCAGGGTCTATAAGAAGATATTATGAATCCTGCCTCCAAGGCTGGTGGGGCATCAAGCATGGTCCAGTATGTCACATACTTAGAACACTCCAGGCACCACAAGAAGGACCAGTGAAGATAAGAACCAGCTGGTTACAGAGCCTCCTGTTGATTGATAGTCACAATCTGTTGTTTAAGTGACAGTGTTGCACCACTGTCTCAATGGAACTGGGAGGAAAGAAGAGAGGGAGCAATGTCCCTTTCCTAAGACCTTGGGTGCAAACACAAGGAATAGAGCACCTACATTAGGTTAATTTCTCTAGAAACCTCAACCCAGATGGGAGCTTCAGTGCGAATGGTTTGCACCTTAGCAGAATGGGCTAGAGGAACAGGGTTGGGTAAGAGCAGGCTGAGCAAGGTTAAGTTTCTGCTGGAAGCCAGCCTCAGCCTGTCCAAGACACTCAGGAGCAGAACTATAGTAGAGCATCATTCCTACTTGAGTAGGGGTCAACGTTTTCTGCCCAGGCAGTCAATTTTGGGGGAGGAATCTATAGGGGTTTTTGGCTGGAGCAGTTGGGAGGTATTGGCATCTTGCAGTAGCATGGCCCCAGTGCACCCCACTCACCTACCTATTGATTAGGAATAGAAACAAATTGAGGAGCGGATGTGAGCGGACTCGGAAGAGGCCCAGAGAAGCAGCCAATGCTATCAGGAGGCTCATAAGAGACTTTAGAGGGAGTAACATGTGATGTTTTAGGTGACCGAACCAATGCTGTACATACACGAACTTGAATTCCAAGCAGTCTTGCCAAATCCTTCCTTGTCCTTCTCCCCCCCCCCCCGCCCCCGGGCCTAGGACTCTGCCAGCTTCTTACACAATGGCTTAAAGTGAACAGCAGGGAAAGTCATGTCTGGCACTATCAATTCTGACTGTGACCAAGAATACAGAGCATCTCTACATCCAACGGTGGCTTTTAATTTTACAGTGGCTCTTAATTTTTACAGTGGTAGAAGCTTAGAGAAAGGCTGGACTTGTAGTGAGTGGGAGAAACAGGTGGGAACACTCCCTCTGCCGGATTTGCTGAATGTCCCTGAGCAAACAGTTACCCTCTTTAGAACCTTCATTTTCTCATTGTTGGAGTCCCTTCCTGGTTCTCACCTCGGCCAAGAAGTCTAAACTTACAATCCCAAAAATTCGTTATTGGAATTCTACCAAGTTAATTCCAATCTGCCACTCCATATATATATATATATATATATATATATATATATATATATATATATAAAATTAACAGGGAGCCAAGGAGCCCTACATAGGTCCAACTGTGAAAATGGCTTCTGGAACAAAGAGGGGACCCAGGGCTGCACTCAGGTTTTATTCATTGGAGTAGGGGGAGTGGTGAAAGTGAATTGTGGGAAGAAGGTGAGCACTGAAGGGAATTGTGGGAAGAAGGTGAGCACTGAAGGGAATTGTGGGAAGAAAGTGAGCACTGAAGGGAATTGTGGGAAGAAGGTGAGCACTGTGATCTGGGCTAGATAGGAGGCCTGCATTCACCTCCACCATATTCAGAGATATGCAAAAGAAGTCATTTACATTATGCTATTGAAATAGTATTTAGTATTTTGGGGGTCTGGTGTTTCAGCTCTGATGTGTAATCTTTCAGTCCCCAGGAAGTCATAGCCTCTATCTCAAGGCTCGATCCCAGCTGACACCATAGAGCATTGGCTGTTCATCCTGTTATCAGGGAGACATGCGTGCCATGTTCAAAAATTACCACCAGCACATCAGCTAGACCAGTTCACATTGCTTAAGGCCAATTGAAAGGATAATGAGAAGTCCTAGCCAGTTCTGTGCATTTCAATACAAGGGAATAGGGTTAGGCTCAGTCAAAATGGAGACAGTCGCTCTTCTTTCAGGGAGAGCTGCTCAGGCGATCCTCCACACTCATTACAAAAAGAAAGCGATAGTCCATTAGCCAGAGAATAAAGAACTTTCCAAGGGGCCTTTGCAGGGCATTTGCTTCATACTGGTAGGGTATGAGCTACCACCTACAAAGCAGCATAAATACCTGCCTAACAAGTGCAAGGTCCTGAGTTTGATCCCTGGTACAAAAAAAAAAAACAAAGTAGCAGACCTGTGGGACCAGCTGGGGACCTCAGTCTTCTTTGCTTTTTATGCATTTTTTTCCTCTTTTTCCAGCCCAATTATCAAGCACTAAAGTACTGAAAGGAGACCTCTGTGACAAGATCACAATGGGGTCAGATGAGGACAGTCCTACCCATGCAAGAGCATAAATAAGAAAATATGAGGATATACAAGATATATGAGGGCAAAAAATATAGACTAAAATTGCATATAGAGGTAACACATAGTAAGCTTCAGACCTATATAGCTAACTACATTGGTCAGGTGTGTCCTGTGATATAGCCTTGAGTATGAACACTGCCTTTGGGTGCTAAAAGCCTACTATAATGTAAAGAACTCAAGTTGTTCCCCTCAAAAATGTTTTGGTTACCCTGCTTACTCCTCTCAGTGTTACCACCTACAACAGCTTCAGTATTAAACAGTTACTACTGATATTTTTTTAAACACACAATTGTGGACAAAAGGCTATGGCTTGAAGTCTTCACTGGTACAATAAAAAGGCCTTTAACTGTTTTTTCTTTTCTTTTTTTTTTTAATGAAATTTCAAACAAGCCAAATGATAATAGTTTCCAGATAGAGCTTTGGATGCTTTCCATACCAGGGTGACACCGCTATTTCATTTGTCCTCAAGACAGCATTAGCTACTCAGTGTTCTTTGTGCTTATCTAGGGATCCCAGATTTTTTCTATTTCTGTAAAAATGCCACACTGAACATTTTAACAATGTTAATCTTCCTAAACTATGAGCATGAGATCATGCCCCACTGTTTGAATCTGCTTTAATTTCTTTAATCATTAGAATTTTTAACTTTTTTTTTTTTCTTTTTGAGACAGTCTTGCTCTGCAGCTCATGCTGGCCTTAAGCTAGCTCACTTTGCAACCCAGGCTGGTCTTTTTTTTTTTTTTTTTTTTTTTTTTTTTTTTTTTTTTTTTTTTTTTTTTTTTTTTTTTTTTTTTTTTTTTTTTTTTTTTTTTTTTTTTTTTTTTTTT